>JAINUU010000069.1:0-52032 GCA_020205605.1 Panax ginseng
TGATGAGCTAGAACTCAACATTGTGATGTTGTATGGACATAAAACTTGTTAGTGATTGTAGTATTACATTAGTACTACAATCATAAACCATTAGCAAACCTAGAAACTTGATAACCAAGGATCTAGAACTGGTCAAACATAGCACCTTGTAAACTGACATGAAGCTCTGGGCAGGCTCAAGAACACATATAGCGATGGTTCTGTTGCTACAGGCACCCTTTAATGACAGTTTTCTTATAAATTAATTATTTTAATTAAAATAGTTTTTAATTATTAAAAATTCATAATAAATCCCTAAAAATTATTTTAAAGCCTAAAAATGGGCTTTTAATAGTTTGGAATATATTTCATTAATATTTTAATATTTTTAAATATTAATGATATTTAATTTATTTAATTATAATATTAAATAAATTACTTAAAATGATTTTAATACTTAAAAATCATTTGAAATTATAATAAAGTGTTAGAAAATATTTGAAGTTATTTTTAATGACTTTTAATATTTTATTGATGAACTATTATTAATTTATTATTAATGGTAATTAATTTATTTAATAAATATTAAATAAATTGTGGAAAAAAATAAATTAATGATTTAAAAATTATAACAATAAATTAAAGAGTTATAAAATATTTTAGTTATAAAATATAACTTTTGATATTTTATCATGAAATACATTAATATTTAATACTAACGACGAAAATTAATAATGATTTAATTATTTTAAAATCATTTAAAATAATAATAAAGTATTAAAATACTTTAGAAATTATAATATTTATAATATTATATGGCGAGATTTTCATTAATATTTGATATTAAATAAATAATGATAATAGAATAATATTATTTAAATACGGCACCATCTGATATTAATGATTGAAAAAATCGCGATAATTGGTAATAATTACTAGAAAATTATTATAAGCCTTTGAAAATAATTTTGATTGATAATAAAATTATCTGAATAGCAACGCGAACCCGAGTTTAGAAATTGGAGTCTTAAGGAAAATAGACTTCGATATTGTCCATTGGGGAACATCGGGATATCAAAATTAATGGGATACAACTTCGGTAGAAATAGTTTGACTTGATCTGCGAGGTCTTAGAGTAGGTTAATGGCGTGATAGGGTTATGGCATGTGTATTTAGGATATATATATATATATATATATATATATATCTCTCTTGATGATATATTGTGATGATATTATTCTAATATTGGGGAAGTCTATGTTATCGTAATTGGGTCTTGGAACAATGAATAAATAAATTTACGTAACGGTGATTGTGACGAAACCCAATGATCTACAACTTTCGACTTGAGTTGTTCTTTTGAGATCTTGTAGTTAATCATTGTTGATTTCTGTATACATGAATTATTGATTACCGCTTACTACGTGCGTAATACATCATGTGTCCATCGGTATGAAAGGTAAGTCACCTTCCATTCTTATCACAGTCCGATTAAATTATGTATGTTCGTTGACCGTTCATTTATGAAAGAAGAAATTTGTTAAATGCTTGATCTCATGTATATATTGTTGAATGTTCCTTGATGTTATTCAATTAACTTTCGATCATGATATATTCTTAATTAAGCTTAAACTTCTTTGGGCAAGCTTATTTGTTCACCCTTGCTATATCATGATAAACGATACTGATTAGAAGACGTAGTAAATCCGAATACTGAGAAAAATTCGAAGACAAATCTGCAATGGGATTATATGTGCGGACTAAATTTGATTTGTAACAATAATTAATAATAATAACATTGTATATCGAGATGGGATATGGATTCGAAGGTATTAAGTAAAGGTTCTCGATAGCTTGAGGGTTGGTGTGTAAAGTTTAATGTATAAAATATTTATGTTTATATCTTCCCGCAATGGTTATAGAAATAATATACGAAATTAGGTGAGTGATTTGGGACCTGATTTGGGGGTATTACTAGAATATTCCACGACAAAAGCGAATATTTTATATCAAATCAACACCATCTTATTCAAGAGAAATAATATTTAGAGAAAAATAACTCTTTATTCGTAAAAAGTTGAAATTAACTACGTTAATAACTTGATTCTACGGACATTGTTTGAGTGTTAAAATTGTCACACTCTTATGGTTTACATGTCGAGGAACAAGAATGCTTACATGAGTAAACAACACTACATCACATAAGTAAGATTTAGCTAGGTTAAAACATCGTCGAAAACTTGTTCTTCGAGTTTACTGAAATTACAAGCACAGTTACATTGGCAAATTCAAACCTGCTTTGACCACTAATAACAGATTACGGTGATGATTTAAGTGTTTTTTTATGTCATGGTTCTATAAGAAATTATATAATGGGGAATTTCGATGATACAACTTCCTTAAAACAAACACATAACGAGATCTTGATATCTAAGCTTGTCCTAAAAATTTTGTCCGAGACCATTTGTAGAATTTTCTAGGTTACCCAAAAATTGTATACTTATTTGAAATCCGGCATAGTGTTTGACCATTAATAACTTGGAATATAATACATAATATAGACATGATTCCACTTCAGGTTTACTCTTGCCTCTTGGCATATTATAACAATGATACCACAGTGAGTCCTAACGATTAACGATTTAAATTTATGGCCTATGACGGTTTATAAAATCTTCATTTTCATACTCTTAGATGTTATGGATCCATGATATATCATCATAAGATCACTATATAACATCCCATAACACATACTATAAACATAAAAACACAAAATTTGTCTAAGCATATAGGATGCAGCTTAGGGTTAGGGTTTTAAATACTTTCTCTTTTTTTTGCTAAATTTGTTTTGTATAGAAGGAACAAAAAAACAAAGGCATTGGAGGACCCCAAAATATAGCTACATCATCTATGGACATGTCGAGATGAGAAACTATCTTAGGAACTAAACCCGAGTCCAAGTAGTTGGTAATAAACTAATTGAAAAAAATTGACTATTTGCTGGCTTTGATGAAGGAGTTACATGTAGATAACCTAGACTTAATGATATTAATGACATCCTTTGGTATTTGGTCATAAGAGGAGAGAGTGTCGGTGTAACTTTTTATTCTAGCCTCAGGACTTTGTAGAAAACAAACTGAGCCTTTGTGGTAGAAATATTCCTTGAAGATTTGAGCCTTGAAAATTTGTTAGGAAATTCAAAATAGCATCCCAAGAAATTGGAAGGAGTCCAATTACCAAGGTTTGTTAGTAGAAGAATATTCTCACGAGTAACACATTTAAAAATAAATGGTCAAAAATCTTGGGATGAAGGTTACCGAAGAAGGCGATTCCATGTTAGCCGAATAACTTCGATCAAGTCCGATTAGTTGGTGGGTAGCCTCTTTAGAATGCCAAGCCAAAGGATAAAGAGAGATCGTGGTACATGAAATTTGTTCCACCATTGAGCACCAAGAGGATAGAAATTGCTAACGCCTTAAGCGGATGGATCCTCGATTTGATTAGCTTTGATATGTTTAGTATCACAAGCTTCGAGAAAATCTATCTCATTTGCGGTGTAGGAGGAGAAGATGTTCCATTTCGGCGTAACATTTGATTGTGTCATGATGGTTGCTGGGAGGAAGAAACAAGTGTTACCTCGATAATTTGTTGACGATGGCAGAGAGAGGATCCCCGTATGAGACGAGAGAAAGATAGCTGGAGGGTTGATGGCGGTATCATTTGGCAAGAATTCAGAACCAAAGGTTTGTGTCATGAGCATTTCCTACACGTGAATTGCAAGTCTTTGTAGAAGCAAGTAGGTATAGTTTTAGAACCTACTTCCCGTATCCATGAACTTGCGGTAACATGATTCAATGCACGCGAAAGATTTTGTTTTAAAGAGTTGTAAGCTTTGATCCGGTTTACCCAAAGAGAAGATGATTTAGGTTGAATAATGCCAATGAGAATCTTTGTAGAATGAGAGCTTTGTTCTAGTCGAAAGTTAAGCTTTTAATGACAAGACCACCTTCAGTGTAGTGGAAGAAAATATTGGCTGAGCTTGACTTTTGCACCATATTTTCCGAGTGTTGCCCATTCCATAGAAATCGGAGATAAGATGGATTAGTTTCTTTGAGAACCTCTTTGGAAGAAATGAAATGTGAGCTCCAAAAACATGTATATAAAAAAAAGTAGTTTTAATTAAAATTTGGAGCACGCGAGTAAGAAAGAACCTTTGATGTCCAAGAGGTTATCACGGTTGGTGATCCATGTATGAGAGGAATCACAATCGGCCTTTGAAAGTTTGTGACAAAGGGGACTCCCAAAAACTTTGAAGAGTGTTCAATCTGAAACCGAAGAAGAGAAAATTCCCTAATAGCGAGAGGGTTGATTTGGGGAAAAATGACTTTTGTGAGAGTTTGGAGATAAGCCCGGTATAAAGAGAAAGAAAGAATGCAAGAGTTTATGATGGATCACAGGATGGCGAGGAGATCGTAATGAAAATCATAATGTCATACACAAAAGAAAAGATGAGTAAGTTTGCATTCTTTGGTTTTCCGGTGAAATATGAAAATTCGAGAGCGAGAGGTTGCCATTAGGTTTGAGGGAAACATTTCCATGTAAAAACAAAATAGAAGGGAAAGTGGGTCTCCATATGCAGAGACCTCAGAGCTCCCAAAAAAATCTGCGAAGATCCATTGACCTTTTCAAAAAACATGGCGGAGGTGATACATGCTTTAATCGACCAATAAAGGAAGGAAATTTGGCTACGTGTGTCGAAAAGGAAATCCCCATCTAGCAAGTGTCAAAAGCTTTGGTAAGATCAATTTTAAGGAGCATCTACAAAGGGACACGTAGTGCGGTGACGATGAACATTTTTGAGCTAGAAGAATATTGTCACTTGTCACGTCTTCCTTTAACAAAGCAGTTGTGCTTGATGTACTGAAATGGAAGAACCTCACTTTAGCACATTAGAGAGGATTTTGGCAAATACATTTGTATGCTCTAGTGTTCTTGTTGCCGGGAGATAGGAGTCGAAATCAGGACATGGAAGAAGGTTGAGCTTTTTAGGAATGAAGGCAAGCCGGTCGAGTTGAACCCCTACGTTCCTCTATTGTCGAAAGAAGTAGTGTCATGCGACTTTTAGGAAATCCGCACCTTATATCCGACAATGAGGAAAAAATTGACATTAAACCATCAGAAGCCCTGGGACTTTTAGCCCAGCTTCATGGATTTAAGGACCTCAGGATTTCTGCTATATCGGGAGCCAGGGCTTCCCGGTTTAATGGCTTGTGCATTCTTGACCGACCCTAGAAGAGTGGAGTCAAAATTTACAAACCGAGGATCTGGCTCACCAATAGTGTTGAAAAAGATTGTCAAAAGTAACCTCTGATAACATCTTCAATGTTTCTTTGGCCCATGTACTAAGGCTATGCAAGTTCATGATGGATAAAAATTTTATTAGAGTTCAAGCGGTTCTTCATTATGTTGCAAAATAGCTAGAGTTTCGATCACCCCAGAGGCGGTCGATTGGCTCTAGATTTACATTGAAGAAAAATTTCCTCTCTTTCCAAAAGCGGTCCCGGAGTTGATGATGACATGATTTTTTCTCCCGGAAGAATAGTATCCAAGGGGTTGGCATGGGTAAAGATGCGCACTAAGTGCGAGTTCCTCTGAAATTTGGAAGCGGACCGAGACACTAAATTCGGAGAGGTTTAGGTTGAGGGACACGAGGAGCATGTCTAGTATACATTCGGTTTTCAGAAAAAAAACATGGAAGGATTCCCGAGGAGATGTGAGGTGTTCCAAGGCATTACCCTACCTCTTTGAAAGCCTTGAAAGGGCGTGTGATTAAAAAATTGGCGGCGCTTAGATTGAAAGGCTGTATACGGTCAGAAGGACCAAAGAATGATGGATAATCACGAAGGGCATATGTGACATGAGACATCCGCAAAGATTAGTGAACCGACGGAGTTCCTCATATGCTTGCGATCCGATTTTTTTTTTGTGCGGTAGGCCGTGAAGCAAGGCTGCATGTTAAGACCAAGTAAACATAGGACCCACCTCTAATATCATCAATACCAAGCAGAATTTGTCACTGATTTAAAATCTTCCATCCCAATGTCTAAGAAACATTATCATTGTTTGTTTGGAATGGGTCCCTTTATAACATTAAGTCCCCGTACACACCGACTAATAGGAGGAGATATAGAAATTAAGTCATTGCCATAAGTCCTTCTTTCCAAATAAAATTTAGCCCATAAACAAAGAGAGTAAAAAGTGGTACTTAAACAAATCAACAGATTGGACTTTACAATGCCTTAGAACTTGAGAGGAAACAAAAATAACATCCAAATTCAAATATTTGATTCCATCAACCAGATTGACCATTGATATGAGTATCATAGTTAAAGGCCCCAATTCAAGAATGACAAATGTTCTTGGAAATTTTTTAAGCCTTAGCTTGTTTGACTAGAGTTTCAAGACCCAGAAATAGATATTCTATTATACACTATAAAATTTTATAGCAAAAGCTTTGATTTGACATTTTATTTAGACCCCTTATATAATTAGGAAGCTAACAAAAACTAGAGGAGACAGAATGACCCTTGCCTTTCACTTTCTCTTCTTTGCTGCGAACTTGAGATTATCATTTCTATAGCTCACTTATTCTTTAGATCTTTGCCTTCCTTTTCGCCCGATCACCTTTAGTTTGGAGACTAGTGGATTTGAGACTGACGAGGATTGAAATCAGGAAGTTATCCGGATGATCTTCCTCATTATAGAACAAAGGTGTTAGAATGCCACTGGTATTGCTTAAGAGTAAAAGGTGCAGTGCAGGTTTTTACTCCACGAGTAACATTCACCCGGTCGTTATGAAGCAGGAAGCGACTTGATGCTCGAAGAGAGATTAATAGAGGCGAGATTTGAGATAGTGTGACCAGATGGCTAGCAACCGTAGGAGCTTTTGAACTTTGATCCACTTGATAGTTTTCATAGGACATTTCGCGGAGAATGACCAAAAACATTACATGTGGGGCATGAGGAGGTTTACTTTGGTATTGACATCAACGGGAACATAAATGCTATCAAAAAGGTCATCCGTTTTAACACCCACTACGAATAGAGGGAAAGGAGAAAAGCTTTAACTTCAGTACAAACCACGAGCATATTCAGAGAAAATCATTTTGGGAAGTCATTTCATCGGTGAATAACGGTTTCTGATAGCACTTGCAATATAACTTATTCCTCATCGGACTAGTAGGAGGGAGGAATGTTTGTTAGCTTTACCCATATTAGAAGACACATCACATTCGATTTGGAGAAAATAACACCCTCCTTCCATTTACGTAGAACAATGCCTTTTGAAGCAAATGCGGGGACGGCCAGTAGTATATTATCTCGGTGAGAGAAATAGAATCAAATTTGAAGATATAATACCCTTTATTATGGAGAACACATTTGAAAGACCCGGATGTCCCCATAATGGCTTGCAGGGCTATAGGTTCCACAACCTGTACAGGGAAGAAAGGCATACAAAAGTACTTAACCAAACTTGAGGCCCGAAATACAGTTACCTACTGCTAAGCATCTCGTTAGGAGGGATTTGTGATGGTCCCATCGTCCAAAGTAGAATTGGTATGAAAGATTTCGAGAATTTCGGGCTAGCTTGTGATATATCACTCGAAGTCTTGGTGTGTTCTCGGCAGAACTCGTAGGAATTCTACCTTCCTCGAGAAAGGCGGAGATTTTAAAAGAAAACACCTGGGAGAGAGAAATTAATGGAACTCAATAGCATCCACCTGGGTGATTTACCAAAATTAATGGTTTCCCTCGAGAGAAAAGCTTGCACATCATTTGAAGAAATTCATGGAAGTAGATAGAAAGGACATGAGATGGAATTCTTTCCTTTCAAAAAAGAGCTTCTTGTGATCTTTCGAAAAGAAAGTGTTGGCAGAGAAAATTTCCTTTGCATTTTCACCCAAGGGATGACCAAGATCATTAATGCCGTAGCAGGAGAAGAGAGTCATCGAGAGTTAACCCGAGTACCGAAACTTGTCACGATTCACCCATCTCCTCGACATGAAATAGAGGGAGGGACGGGGAAAGATGAGTTTGAAACACCATAATCGGCAAAAGGTCACCGTGAGGCACTACTAAGCTGAGTTCGGTGACAAGTGGTTATGACTAACCATGATGAAAAAAATGCTATAACGAGATAAAGAAAGAAGCGGCCGAAAGAAGAATACAAATGAGACTTGGCTAGGTTCATGAACACAAATGAGCTTATCTTTGATTTTTTGTCTTTCTTTAATCTCTCCATCTTTGATCTTGTGGATGTTAATGTTGCTATGTGGCATGTAATGCGCTGATTCGAGTTGGTTTCAAGCACGTGGTGATATCTCAGAGTGGTGTGTCACTAGATTTGGCTGATATTCTTAACTTAAAGTTAAGTAAAAGGGTATTTTAGTAATTTCACATCAAAAGGGTATTTTGGTAATTTCCCCAAAATTAGGAAGTGGTATAGAATGGGCAAGTGAATATCTGATATGTGATTATGTTTGTCTCACATAGTTAATTTGCATAATTGCGTATAGGATAGGAATATACATGTAGCCATGTGTGACCTAATTGAGGCTTTGAACTAGAATTCCTTGTCTTTGGTTCATTCCACAGGGAATGTGTCAAATTACTGTCAAGGATGTTCCTTTTTCGTTCTATTCCCTTTTGGGTAGATTAGAGAGAGATAGGTTTTGTGTCAGCGCCTTAGAAGAGGTAATTGCGAAAGGTTCTAGAGTCGGCGATGCAACCGTGACCACTAAGACCAAGGGAGAGTTAGGAGGTTCATTGAAGCATTATTGCCGCCAAGTGTTTGTCAAAATGTTTGTGTCTTGGTGGGGAAGTTATGATCTTAGCTTGTGGCGCCTTAGATACCGATTCGTTAGTCGTTTCTTGCTTTAATACAATCTTAAATATCTGACAAAAGGCTGTGAGTTTAATACAAATATTGTCTTACAGACAATATCTACTCTCAGAATAAGTCCTCATTACATTTATTATCACCACTATTTAACGGAGAATAGTGAGGACTCTTAATGATATCATCGGACCATCGATCGTTTCCACGACTCGTCCCGGTATATTCTCATTTCACAGAGAAACGGTGTGAAAAAGGGTGAGCTCAACTAGCCCGATAAGAAATATTATGACTAAGATAATGCGAGAATAAATTATCATTAGTCTTGACAATATTAAGCGATAAAATATAATAGACATCAAGTTTAGCTGCTACATTGAACAAACAATCCATTAAAAGAGTCAAGTAGAGAATAAAATCTCTATCTTTTATGATTTAAAACATTTTCATCACTTTTATTGGCGAGACTCGACAATAAATAATCCATCATCGAATCACCACACTTTTCTGACGAGGATATTCTTTAGTATCACGACCACAAATTATCCATACTTTACGGGCGAGGATATTAGTGTATTCATCGATAGTCGTGATCGTACGACAAGCATCCATCGATACACTTCTGGGCCAATGAGGACTTTTATCACATCATTTGTAACATTACGGTCGTGATTATCTTAAGAATAATCCTGGTGTAATCATACCAAGTCCATCATGCACTACGAGGCCCACGGATGACTTTCGAAAATATAAACATGAGGATGATGACAATGATATAAGAATTGATAAAACAAGTTCACGAATTAATTTATCTAGGAACTAATAACGTCCAAATTGTCAACATGATACTTCTTTATAAGTAAAATTCAAGAATGCTCGGAAGAATATTTCCATTAAAAAGATCTTGGATGAAGCGCTTGAAATATCGAGGATATTCCACTAATTTCATGGAGTATAGAAGTAAAATTTTAACTTGTTGAGTATAATAAATAATGGAATAACAAAAGAAATCACCGGACATGTGATAGATAATATGCAGGCGAGTTATTCAGCGAGAATAATAAATATGGAACCGGTAAATGAAAGCCTTGCGAGGCGAGGATATTAAACCGAGAATAATAAATCACGAAATAATAAATAATGGAACAGTCGGTAAAGGCGTAAAGCATGCGAGACGAGGATATTAAACGAGAATAATAAATGCGGAATAATAAATAATGGAACGAGATCGTGAGTGAAATTCGCAAGCGAGGATATTAAGCGAGAATAATAAAGAAGCGGAATAATAGAAGAATTTCACGCGTATCACGGTGCTTTGCATTACGAGGTTATTCAACATAATAATATAGAATGGAATAATGAGAGGATTTCACCAAGTATAGGGTATCTGGCGTATCTGAGGTTATGTATATAGGGTATCTGGCGTATCTGAGTTATTCAACGAGAATAATAAAGAATGGAATAACGGAAGGATTTCACCGAAGTATAGGGTATTGGCGTATACGGGTTATTCAGCAGAATAATAAAGAATGGAATATGAAGTTCTCTTCATGAATAAGAAAAGAATAACACCCCTACGAATTTTACGACAAATAATATCCACTTAGTAAAGACCTTTGGATATCGAAGTAGTGAAGTAGCGAGAACACTCTTCTTCTTTCTATACATAATTTTCTCTCTACAAGTTTGATTGAATTCGTAAGAAATAATGAAGGAATGAGCTTATTTATAGAAAAGCTGAGAGTGTCTCTTGAGTCTGTAATGAAGGTCAAAATGACTCTTGGTAATATTGAAGAACAACTACTTATTTAGAAGGGTAATTAACTCTTGGAACATAGAAGAGGCAAATAACTCTTGGTAATATTGAAGAGACAACTCTATTACGAAAGGATAATTAACCCTTGGAACAGCAGAAGAGGCAAATAACTCTTGGTAATATTGAAGGACAAGATTAATATTAAGACTTATTAAGACTTTTAAATCAACGATCCATATTGATTTACTATTATAATTTCAACCAGCAGTCACGAAAAATTAGCACGTCTCCTCATGGAATAATATTGTACCCAAATACAGTGAACAATCTTTAGAGTGAATAGTAATCGGGTGAATAGTAACTTCGTGAATAGTAACTCGTGAATAGTAACTTCGTGAATAGTAACTCATGAATCGTGAATAGTAACTAAGTGAATAGTAACTCATGAATAGTAACTTTGAATGAATAGTACTCATTACCACGAAAAGTGTCCCGAATACCGATTGAACAATATAACCTCCGAGACATCAATTATTATCGAAATAGATGTCGATTTCTATCTAACACAAATAATCTGACCTGATGAAACTATCGAATTCATCTTTAATCAACTTACGAACTTATTCATCATTAATATTATAACTCACAATATTTACTTGACTTTGGTTGTTCCCGGAAGGGGACTTTCGATAAAGTTTCTCCTATTGGTAGCGCAATTAGATGACGAACCTCTCCTTATGAGAACTTAGACATTGTAAATATTGTAATTTAATAATATGAATAACTTTGTACCGTCTCAATTATTGATTTAATAAAATAACATATTATCACGGATGATCTTTGTGTGATAATCGAATCGATAATATAAGGAGATATGATCTGACAATTCTTGTAGCAATAATGCGGTATAAGCTTGGTGACTTATCACTTAAGCATCGATAATCAATGCACAGTGTATTACTCTTATCTGACCACAGCGTATTCTTGTACTTTACTTCTAGGGTAGTTCAGCGATGATTAGCGGTAAAACCTCGCCGTTATTTTCATAAAATATTTTTGTGGTTTTTAACTTCTGACAATGCTTAGATTGTAGGGTCCTGATGATTGTGCGTTAAATACGAATATTCACAAACAAAAGAATATTCTGAAACCAATCGAATATTTATAACAACTTGCATACTTTGCAAAAATTTTAAATCTACCTGACTATAACATTATATCAAATCCACACCATAATATTTAAAAAATATTTGAAAAAATTAAATATTTATTAATAAAATCGGAATCGGTCTCTGGTATTAGACTTTGAGTTTCTGTGAAATTCAATTGGGCTTGCTTTATAAATTGCTTGGGATTATTGTGATTGGTTGTTGACATCTCTTGGAGAAAAATTTTTGGGTTTGAAATATCTAAACCGATCCCTCGGTGTTTGATTTTAAGTGTCGCGTACAGTGTTACGTGAATTGCTTCATATAAATTAACTTAGTCTTGAGCTCGAATGAAATTTGGGATTTAGATGGTTTGAATTGAGCAATTTATCATTCGTAACAAAAAGTCGCATTCTTGTGGCTTACTTAAACTAGCTAACTAGGGTTTAGTTCCTTCAGCGGAATACTTGCAATAGAGGCGTAAGATTTGTGTGCGTCGGCGGTATTGTGATCACGATCATAAATAGCCCATGATAAATACCTCGAAGCCCTCTATTTTCATATATACATCGCTTTCGGCAAAGAGGCATTGCCCATTTTAAGTTTGTTTTCTATCTTGATATGTGTGCTAGGGCTTATATCTTTTTGTGCCATGCCAGCGCCTATGCAAACCAAACTCCCATTTTGATTTGTTTATATGATTGAATGGGTTGTATAACATAAATTTTTGATTGTGGCTATTGATAAGCATGTTGGATTATGGCTATGTCCCAAAGAATATATGTTAAGTATGTGTAGATGAAGGTTTAGTTTAATCGGTAGTTGAGACTATTATTGATCGTTTCCTCTTAGTGAGCACCAACCAATTTGTTCACAGCTAGTTGTTTTTCGATATAGTTTATGCGATTATTGTTTTAATCGTTACCTCTGTTTAACTTAAGTGATTAAAGGTAATAAAAGACTTGGGCACTTATGCAAGTTAGGATCTTGGATTTTTGGCATGTTTTATGTTATAAAAAAATAGCAAAATAAAAAGAAGAATAATATGTATATTTGACTAAGCCTGAATTACGTGGCCTACATTACTCGAGTTATTAAATCCTTAGGGGTTTCTACACCGGTGCCCTAAAAAGGCGGCGGGTTTGGAACTCATGATCTAACTTGCTTTCGTTACATGGGTAACTTTAAAAGCCTAATGTAATAAAACATTGCCGCGATCGTGCTAAAGGTTATGATAGTTATAATATAAAGAATAAAGTCTAATTTGGCTTAAGTTTGATTATGTGGCCTTTGTTGCTCGAGTTATTAGATCCTTAAAGATTGTTCTGCTGTCACACACCCCAAATCTAGGTACTTCATTCCACCTGATTTGGTGCTCACTATCCATACATTCACACCTATATCTACCCGAATAAAATAATATTTAAACCATAATCCTCCTTATAGAAGAACTAACTCAGCGAAAGTGTAGAGTTAGAAAACTTTACTTATGGCGTAAGCTATAATATTAAACTCACGTTCACCTCCATGGGTTTAAAACCACAATACCTATTAGATATGCTAACATACCACAACCACATTTGTTTCTAGCTAAACTTATCATTTTAGCACAAGTCTTATCTTTACCATATATATTTCCAAATTCCCAAGTGTTAACATCCTGACTTATCTAACATTCATTGTATAAACTAAGTTATCACATAATGCGTTAAGCCAGCTTACTAATCACTTTTTACAACTTTGAATTCATAATCCACATAACATGACTACATTTAGCGTTGTTGTTACGTGATTCTCATTAACTTATCATTAAAATTTAAGTTAAATTGAGCGCTCAAACTACTTTAATTATGAGACTTCCTTTGTCTGTGGCGAGAGTGCTTGTAGCGGCATGTTGCAATTTATCTTTGAGTTCGGCAGCACTTGCATGGCTATGCGATACTTACCTTGAAATAAGCGGCGCTTGCACGCGTGCAATTCAGTTTTGCAGAATGAAACTCGACACTTTTCTTAAGCTGACTAACACGAATTTCACCCACTGAAGCGGTGATAATAACATGTAAAAATGGTGTAGAACTATCACAAACATATTTGTGAACATATCCCACCAATTAAAACAATTTAACAACAATTTAAGCTGGGTTAATTTCTCAAATTCCATGTTTCTCATATAAAACTCAATTTTTGATATTCATCCCAAAAATCATCTTTGTGAATTCAATACTTGGCCAAATTCTCTCCATTCAAATTACGTTATGCTCGTTTTTCTTAATAAACTAACATATCTGAGACTCGAATTATAGTTTAACATACGAATTAACCATAAGTGAAATTGGGTACTTACATAAGCCACATGGAAAATATATAAGCATCAAAATTTTCTCTTTGTTAGAAAGAAATTAGCATACAATCTCTTGTGTAAGCGAAACTCTAGCATCACGCAGCGTGTATAATCACAATTAGCAGTTATACATATCAACAATTCCATGAAATTTAAATTCCACAGGACTTAGAAGGTTTGTAATGTGATACACATAAAAACATATATATATATATATATATATATATATATATATATATATATACATACTAAGGTTGTGAAAATACCTTTAATTTGCTTGAAATCCTTACTTTATCTGCTTGACAATCACTATGAAATCCTCGGGTTTCTCTCGACTCTCTCAATTCTCTCTAAACTCAGACTTAGCCAAATAACCAATGACCCTAACGGTATGCGTGATAATACTGAAAAAGCGATAGACATAATAATACATCTGCAATTATAATATGGGTTACAAAACTACTTGCATATATTATAAATATATTATATTTATTATTTTATTATATTATTTATTTTATTTAAATTCAAAATTAAATTCAAAAAGTCATAAGGCTTTGTTTGGCAAAACCCTTTAAATTTTAAAGAATTAATATATTAAGCCTTGTTTGGCAAAAACTAAATTAAATCCTTTTAATTTATTTTTAATAAACACTTTAGTTTATAATTTTTTAATCACATATTTTATTTGGATTCCCATATCCAACATTAACCCATTAAATTAATCACATACCATATTTTAATTAAATATAGCATATTAGTAAATATCACCGAAATTATAATTTTTTATTATAACTTTATTTAATAATTTAATATACCATCTAAATTATTAAATCAAAACAACAATATAACATCTCATGGTATATCTACAATTCTCTAAATTATAAAATTAATTTAATTTGAAAAATTCTCTAATAAATTTAGATTCCGGCTGATGAAAGCGAATCAAATAAATATTTATATCGATAAATATTTAATATTACAAATTGAAATTTGAATGGAGTTACATCTACACCTAGTGCCCTAAAGTCATCTGAGCTTGGAGGTCATTGATCAGCTTGTTACATGGGTAACTCTGCATACCTGTATAGCCCTAATGTAGATGGGCATTGCCTAGTCAATTTTGTTCTTTAGGCGATTTATTTCCTACGATATGTTCTTGCATCTGTATATTGTTTTAAATGCTTGGTGTTGTTTGAGTTTAAAGAGTTAACATTTTCATTGCGATCGATTGTGTGAACTTAGTTTGAGCTATGATTAGTTAGGATAGTTGGTATTCACACCCACATAGAATGGATCAAATCTGGGTCTTAAGCTTGAGATTAAATTGAACCCTTACTCCATAACTATGTCTTTCGTATTCTCACGAGAATAGTTATTTTGAGCTTTGAGGCCATATTGTAGGTTTATAGTTATTTAAGTTAATTCGTAGTTATAGTTTGGGGTATTTGATGAATGGGATTTATACATGAATGGGACCCTACAATACTTAAGAAGATACTTTTATTCTACTTTTTTCTCGCTTTCATTCTATTTTTCCTTCCTGGCTTGGCCTTCTGTATACCGCATATTATTGGACTTTTGACTGGCGCTTCTGATGCACATTCGAGGTCAAAGTGCAGCGCTCAGGCGCCACCTCCGATTTCCCAAGAAGCGGGGGATGAAATGACCTGGTTCTAAAGGGATATATATATATATATATATATATATATATATATATATATATATATCTCAACTAGCAACTCCTTCTCCTTCTCTCTTTTAGATAGCTTAACATAGTTTTCTCTCTATTTTGATAATCATTGTACATATAAGCTTGGGTAGATTAGGGTTATGATTGGGATTTCTTGGAGCTTAAGCAAGGCACCACGGATCGGAAAGCGAATCAATGGGATTTCTTAGAGATTGAAGACATTGTGTGAGAGTTTATTCTTCTCCTAGTTTTCCTTTGATTATGTATTTATAAATGTTGTTATTATTGCTCTTATATTTACTTCTGATATGGGCTGAATATTGGCTCTAAAGATTATAATGGAACCTGTTATTCCTTTTGATTGATTACTTTTCCTTTGGTTGGCACCATATGGTTTTAGCTCGAGATATTTATGCTTAATATTTAATTCTTGAGGAATTAGTGATTAATTGGGTAATTTATAAAATTGGGAAATGGTATACATAGATTAGATGTGACTGTCGACGTATGATTATGTTTGTCTTCCACGGTTGGGTTTGTATAATTTGCGTATGGGATAGGAATATACTTGTCTTGTTGGCGTGTGACCCTAATTGAGCTAAACTAGAATTGTTCTTTGTCTTTGGTTCATGCGGGGAGATGTGTACGGATTGCCTAATTAAGACATTCCTTTGTTCTATTCCCTTTGGATAGATTCGAGAAGATAGGTTTATATGTACCTCAGCGGAAGAAGTCACGAACACTTAGGAGTTCTCGATTGACATTAAAATGTTGACCCTTTAAGACCTAAGGGAGAGTTAGGAAGTTCGTTGAAGCATTGACCCGTTAAGTGTTTGACGAAATGCTTATTATGCGGTGGGGAAGTTATGATCTTATCTTGTCTGTATTGATACCCGAGTCGTTAGCTATTTACTTGCTTTTGTTAATTTAGGGTTAATTATATTAATTAAATATCTTTTATTTTTGCTTTCCGAATAAGGTTTTGAAGCGATGTAAAGTTCGGTATTGGTAAATATTAATCATAATTCCTAGTGGGATCGAAACAACTTTCTTATCAGCGGTATTACTTGTTAGATCATTATACTTCTTGTCGATGTTTACTCGGGTTGCAAAATCAACCAACGACTCACTGAGTTGTAGTGAGGTTAAGAGATGAATCTGCTTGATGAAATTAATTCTCACTAGCAACCTTGTATATCTCCTTCCTACATGCGAGTCTTTGGTATCTCTATGATGGCTTTAATCTTTGCTTGATCTAGCTCAATGCCTTGGTTGATCACCAGAAGTCAAAAGAGTTTGATTTAACCACAAAAGCACACTTGGTGGGTTCGACGAAGTTATATTCTGAATGGGATGAAAAGTTTTACGAGATGGTCGGTGTGATTATCTTCCTTTACGGATTTGCGATGATATGCAGTCCACGCAAACCTCTATTTTCTTTATATCATGTCATGGAATAGAGACATCATGGCTCTCTGGTATATGACTTAGCGACATTAGTAAGGCCAAAAGCTGGTTAGCCGATGCGAGAAAGGTTATCCGAGGGGTGATAAAAGCAATTTTCTCTCTATCTTCTTGACAACTATAATTTGATGGTATCGTGAAGCGATCGACAAATGAGTACATATCGTATTGGGTTGTGTTATCTATTAGAATGTGGATGAAAGAATCTTGAGAAGTCGTCTTTGAGGCTGGCTTTGTTTAGATCCAGATAATCCACACATACCATACCTTCCCTCTAGGTTTAGGCATGAGAACCACATTGGACATCCATTCGGGGAAGTTGATACCATGATAATGCTGCAACTTTAAAGCTATTTGGATAATTTCTTCTTTGACTTTCAAACTCCATTAGAGCTTGATCTCCTTAATTTACGTTTGGTAAACATATCGCTTCTTTGATGGGCGATCTATAAGCGACTATATATGTGGACAATCGACCATGTCATCAATGCGACCGGTGAACACATCCTTAAACTAGATTAAGAGTTGAATCGAGGTCTTTCATTTGGTTAGGGGTAAGATCATTCCGATTTGGATTTCCTTGGGATTTTACGGAGTTTCAATATTTGGCAATGATGGTTTGCTTCGAGGTTGGGTTTGGGTTTGGGTTTGGGTTTGGGTTTGGGTTTGGGTTTGGGTTTGGGTTTGTCTTGACCCATCCTTTGATCTCTCTCTGGAACCTCAATGTCATCTATCTCATCTTGATCAATCCCCATCAGGTTCAAAGTCTAGTTTACATCAGAAAGTCGTAGTCCTTTATTTTGATTTGGCAACTCATCAAGCAAAAGCTAAACAAGCGCAACTTTGGAGTCCTAAAATAAAATGCTTTACTTAATATTTGGAGGCTATTTAACATACAAAAGTATCAGCATAAACAAAAGTAAATTTCTAGCACTAGCAACAAAAGTAAGCAGTTTGATAATATATACACTTCAGGGCAGAGGGACTTTCTGTCCTTTTTACCCTTCTGAGTGATCTGAGGAGTCTTGCTCAATTATCAGTCGAGGTCATTGTTGGCAATTTGTGATGATCCTTGGTTGTTGTTTTCTCCTCTTTGATGATGGCGAGAACTAAATCCATATTAGGGAATTGACCTCTTTCCACTAGAACATCAATCTTAGCCCAATTTATGAAAGTTGAAAGATGGTCTCTGTGTGGTCAACTTTCTTTCCAATGATAGCCTCACCCTCGGTGGGTGCTAGGTAGAACATCTTTGCAAATTAACTTTGAACCTCTTGGAGGAAGTGCTCATTATGAATCTTTTCTTCCTTGGCGGGGAAAGAGTGGCTTCTCTTTTGTCTTTAACTAAATTAACCTTTGGCATCGGCGGGATTGACAAAAAGAAATCTTTCTTCTGATTTCTTAAAGCAGCACGCCTCGGTGAAATTGATGTGAGGATAGTGGATAGATGGCAAGCGTATGCTTTATACAAGTATCTACGCTTTAATCCATGGAAGTAGTCTAATCCGACTTTCCTATCTAGCTAGGTATCTGAATTGGACTCTTAATTCATCTTGATTCTTTCCGACCATTTTCTTGGCGAAGCCCAAGGTTATCATCTCTTGATGGGCGAGACATTACTTTGGGAGAGATTTTAGGTTTGAAGGTTGGTGCCCCAATAGATCGATAATGAGTGGTGCTCACTTGAATGCTTGAAAACAAGCGGGCTCAACTTCTTCATTGAGGTTGATCAAAGGCATATCTCCATTCATATGAGCTAGATACTACGGTTGACATTAATACTTACCCAGTTACCATTGATGATGTATTTTTAGCTGTTGATGAAGTATGGATGGAATTTGCTCGCCACGTATGAATTCAAGTCTTCGATAATAAATTGTATCCGGTAGTGATGTTTAACACTTGGATTGAAATGTGGAATGATATGTGGGCCGATCTCCACTAGAAGCTCTATTTCTCCTACCTTGTCCGTGAGAGATCCATCAAGGCTCTTATGACAACATAGTACGCTCACGAATTGAGTTTGAGTTGATTTTCATTCTTTCCAAGTATCATGGGGCCGGATGTTCAAGGAAGATCCTCCATCTATCAATACCCTATCACATATCTTGAGGATATCAACTTGCTATATGTAGTGACTTTTCCTTTTATTTGGTATGTTATCATCCCGTGAAGGATATCACATCACATTACTATTGAGGATGTGATCTACGAATAGCGGAATTTTTTGTATCCATAGTTTTTGGCGGTGAGCTTCTTCTAGGACTTGCATCGAGTTTTACAATGATCATCAGGGGATAATATCGGATCAAAGATGGAATTTTCTGGGAGCTTCTTTTAAACGTTGAACCACTTTTCTTCATTTATGCCCCATTTTGTTGAGGAATGCGAAATCTTCTCCTCGGATATTTTCCTGCGTGGTTTTGTATTTGGTTTTAATACCCTCGAGTTAGGTATAAAGGTTATCCTTCAAGGTATGGGATATAAGGTTAAAATGGAAACATTAATGGTACCAATGCAGCAATCCTCATAGGAATTTTGCCTATGTCATTCCTCCTTGAATTACCAAGGATACTGTAGACGTGTCTCCTTTATAGGAAATGATAGCTACCATTTCTTTCAAACTTAGGTTAGGGAGGAAAGATATCTTCTTCTTGAGGAAGGCATTGTTATTTACCATTTGCAAATCACCACTCTCGATGAGATTCTAAATTAGGTGTCGGGTGCCCAACAACCTTTTGTGTCATGACCAGGGGTGTTGGAAAGGTATTGGAATATTTTAGTTGCACAGAACCTCCTAGATCGGGGGTCCATTGGAGGTAACAGTTATGTGATCTTCCCTTCATTGATCAATATTTGTAGAATCTCTTCCCTTGATTGGTTTAAAGGATAAATTGTCTCTTAGCTACAAACTCTATAGTGCCCCCAAAATTCGGGTCTTTTGAACCTCGAACTTGAGTGCGTCGCGATACATTCGGTTCATACGTTCTATAACTATTGCGGAATATACATGCATACATTGTTCATTTTAAAATAATCTACATAATTTCCCAGGTTTGAACCTTAACTTACATACAAACCTTTAGATTCACAAAGCTTTACATAAATAACTTGCATCAAATAACTAAATAGTTAACATGCATAACACTCTAATCTTGTCATTTGCTTGTGTCTACATCTTTCCTTGAACATTAGTCTTAATCTAAAATTTGTTATCATAATATAGCAAAGTGAGCAACTACTTTTGCTCAGCAAGTTTAAATCTGATAAAGATATATCATGATTGAAAGAAAGAATAAGCTTTGAATTTTCAACAATATAATAATTGTGAAATGCATGAATCAAAGTTTCAATAATTGAATTCTTGAATCAATAATGTTGGGTGGTTATGATGACCATAAAAAAATTTAATTTAACCTTATGGTAATGAAGGTGATCGACCTTTCATACCCCGAATGAACATATCGACATGCACTAAGTGTGAATCGATAATCAAAGATGTGGAATAATTATAAATAATTAAACCACTAGCATGCTTAAAACATAATAATTGAGTTTGAGTTAAGAAACTTGTCTAAATCGATTCAAATAAGCGGTCTAATTTAATCTCTTATAAAATACCTATAATTTAGAAGATTGATCTTTCGATCGACATATCATATCTCATCTCAAAATACAACTATTCTTAAAATAAATTATCTAACACTTAGTAGTATAGTCAAACATTAGATAAATCCTTAACTTAATAGCGTCTTTTGATAATATTTTAAATCACTTTAATTCATCATCTTAAAACTTACATACAATATTATTAATCACTTAATAATATTTTATTTATTTAATAATAATCACTTCATAATATCTTAATCATATCCAAATATTATTAACCATTTAATAATAGTTTATTCATTTACAAATATTATTAATCATTTAATAATATTTTAATTTGAAATATTATAAATTACTTAATAATATTATAATATAATATTATTAATCCTTTAATAATATTTTAATTATTTATTAAATTCATAAATAATTAATTTTAATTGTTTACCCTTTACTAACTTATTTAATAAACCTAAAATGTCATAACGATAACATTTCATCAAAATGAACAAACTACCCTCTAAAATCTTTTCCTCATATCGATGGTCTTTGGTTTTAAAATTTACGTTTTTACTCTTTTAACATTACATTACTTATTATTCATTTATCCCTAATTCAACCATTTTCTTGAAAAATATCAAAATAGTTCCAAAATTCTTTCTTTTCTGGGATTGGACAGATTATAGCTCCCTTATCAACATTTTTTTTTGGAATTTTTAAAATTCATTTACAATAGTAAATGAATTTCAATTTTCATAAATTGAAATTTTGTCCAAATATTCCGAAACTATCAGGGGATGTTCTAGTTATGTATATGTACTTCATGTAAAAATTTCACAATTTTTAGAATTACACACAAAGAGTTATTCAAGTTCACTTTTAAAATAGTATTTTCTTGTAAAATCCATAACTTTCATTCTACATCCCAAAATGGTCATCTTTGGGCAGGATCTTCATAACTCATTATATTATTATACCAAATTTTCCGAAATTTGTAAAGCACAAAAAAGTGGAATGAAACAACCCTGCAAAAGCTGGCGAGGAACTTGTTTTCAAGTTTTTTCTATTTCTTTACAATCTGGACAGTTTTACCAAAAAGCAGCCACCATAAACTTGCGGTCATTATTTGTTAGTGCTACCACTTGGGTTTAACAACTAACTTACATATCTAACACCCCTCTTTGACGGATCACAAAAAGGAGCTGTAGATTTCAAATGGTAGTTAACCAAAGTGGAAAGAAATTAGGATTTTCTAGTCCTTAAGGACATAGTTTCCTTTTCTTTCCTTTTGATCCATATTCTAACACTCGATATCATGTGAATCAAAGAGTTTTGAGGATAGATCATTAACTCTTTCTTTCATCAAAACTTAAAAAAAGAAAGAAATAAACTTGGTTAAGGAATTATTATACCTTGTTCATGTCTTTACCTTCCTTGTTCTACCAAAGTAGTCGATAAACTTTGGATTCATAAAGTTGAAACCCTCTCCTTTGCCTTAGACCCCCGACTCTCTCTCTCTCTCTCTCTCTCTCTCTCTCTCTCTCTCTTTTTGCTATGTTTGGTTTGTATATATAAAAAACACAAGAAATACAAAGGCAAAGGGGCATACCCCAGTCTATAGTTAATTCGTCTATTGACAGACCAATAGATGAAAATACTATAAGAGCACAGGCTAGTGTAAGACCCCAACTTTCATGAATAAAGATGAATTTTTTTTTAAATATCATTTTTGAATATTACGGTGTGAATTTGTTGTAATGTTATAGTTGTGGCAAATATTTATAAATTTTGCAGAGCAAGCAAGATGTTATAAAATATTCGATTGGTCAGGGAATATTCGTTTTAACATGGAATATTAAATGCAGCCTTACAATCATTAAGTGGACCCCTAGCGGAATTATTATCGAGTTATAAAGCGATAGAAATATCTTTTATGAAAATAATGGCGATAGTTTTACGTTAAATGTCAAATTACGGTAATAAAAATACAATAATATGCATGGTTGCATAGTAGCACGCAGTTTGATTATTGATGCTTACGTGAAGTCACTTTCGGTTATACTCAATTATTACTTCGATAATTGCTACATAGTATCTCCGTTATTTGATTTAATTATTGTCAATATTTTATATTATTAAATCAATAATTGAGATGACAAGTTATTCACATTATATTTTCATAATTGACAATGTCTAGAAAGTTTTTTGTCGAGGCAGAGGTTTGGTCACCTAATTACTGGCATGATATGGAGAAATCCTTATCAAAAGTCCCTTCTTTCACTGTGAGCGATCGATTATTAATATTGCGAGTTAAGAAAATAACACATACACGATTACTTAAATACTTGACTTACGCATTGGTTTACGTAACTTTAATTCTTATGGTTGGCGTTCCTACTGATCTAAGTTCTGCGACCGACTTCCTTTCTGGGTTAACGGCTTCATGACATCTGGATATGTCTTACTCAATACGTTCATCATCTTTGATGATTTACATTCTTATCTTCTTCTTATACTTTCTGGGACTCGGCACACATCGTGTCTACGCTAGTAGTCCATATGGTACTGAGTGGTTTCCCTGAACAACCAACAAACAAGTTCCCGTCTCATCTCAGCTTGCCCCACGATGAGTTAGATCGGTTGCAGTTTTGTATAAACCTTCGCTCTACGAAGGAATTGTTTAGCCGACTCTATATATCGACCATTAAAGGTTACGATTGTACTATAACCTAAATTCATCTTAACTTACTCGAACTATTAAACTATAATGTTTGTTAAGTCGATTCTTATTCCTTATGGCTTTACGGCAACTAAATGCCATACCTCGAGATTCATTCATCCTCAAATCTAAGTCATAATACGGTCTTTTGTATGCCGACGATCATTCAATATTCATTCTACGCATATATAGCGTTAAGCATTTTCGTTACCTTATTCTTATCTCACTGAGCGTCCGGGTTCATTCGACTGGAGCGTCCTCCAAGTTATAAACATTGCTTTCGGCTTCTTTACGTTATCGTACTTGTCTTTGATTGACTTCTTCACCCATCCACAGATTTAATCAAGCGATCTTCATTACTTTACGGTCAAACCATACGGTGTAGGTCTACCCGTTTAATATTCGCGTACACTTAACGCTACTGACCCGGTTCGAGTGTTCAGCGCTTACATTTCATTCTAACATTCTCATCAGAGCTTACGTTAGGCTTTCATTAATTATACTACTGGTTTTCCTACGGCTTTCTTGATAACTTTCAAATCTTACTTACTACTTTTGTCGGCGTCTAAATCATCTGACCGAGGGGTATACTTAGAGCGTTAAGCCCAGCGAATCTGATTCACGAGAATAGTTTACGTATTCAGCGTTCACGTTGCTTGTCTCTTAATCTCTCTCATTCAACCTTTACTCGAGGTTTTAATTGCTTTCGATTGTTATCCATCCATGAACCCCATGTTCATTATTCTTTCTTAATGTCGAAGCCATACGGATCATTGTATCTTAAGGCCAGATCGTTCATCGCAACAACGTTGCGTTCATAGCGATCTATATGCTTTACATTCATCTCGCATTACTATGACATAACATCGAAATGTTATTCATTACTTTAAATCACTCAGCGTCTGAGGAATCACAATCATAGCAATCCTCACGTTCGTTTGTTGCGACTACGGTCCCCATTATCGGTTAGTGTCCGTAATTACATTCTTTTAATCTCGTTTAATCTTTTCGTTCAACCTTCATTAAAGGTTTAAAACACTTGATTAAGTGTTACATTAGTTGAACATTATGTTCTTATTTCTTTCTTGCATCCCAGAAATTGAGCGATTAAAATCTCATTTTTCGGCATTGCTAAATGCCGTATTTACTTGCTACCTTCAACTCTTGATTCTTCTTGCATGACCACGAGTTAGCGATACATGACCCTCGACACAATGACTGGCTTTCACCATTCTAGGCATATTTGGCGCAGCGGTGCCAAGACCTTCTTCGAAAATTTTCTAAGTCTTTGGTGGTTACGAAGCAGCGTGCTTGAAATCTCATAACTTCTTCGTTATAACTTCGGAGCGAGGTCATTTCAAAGCCATTTCGCCGTTATCTAGCGTGCTTGATTACCCAGGAGACGAACTTCATTACGATACATTAACCTGCCTTGTGATTGGATTAATCTTCACCCTTACGTTCATTTCGTTTTAACGTTCTTTGTTAGAATTCGTCAGTAATTCGGTCATCCGAACTTCGGAACTTCGTTAGATTCTTGAGTCTATAACTCACATTTTATACATTCTCTTACATTCTTATGAAACCTACGTTTGGGTTCATTTACTAACTTTCAAATTCTCGTTCATCTTTTACGAAAATTTTGCCATAACTTTGTTATAAGCTTAACTTTTAATCAGATTCTTCATGAGCGTTTCTAACGTTCTAACCAAGCAATAAGCATCTAACTTATACTGGCGATGGTTTTAAACTTGTCCATCAACAACAATTATACTACGATGGTTTTAAATTTGTCCATCAACAACATTCTTCGTGTTCTTCGCGTGTTCTTCATTTTTAATCGATATTTTGGATTACGATTTTACTTTTTCTTGGAATTTGATGTTATAGAACATCATTCCTTACTTAATTCACCTACTCATTCATAAGATTCATTCGGATCGCTCAAAATCCTTATGAATCTTACACTTCCTTAAGAAATTTATAAACTAAATTCCTAATTCTTAATTCTTTATTTTCTCATGAATTCAACCATATGAATTCATTATTAAATAATCTACTACTTGATCTTCATCAAGTATATGTTTTAAACATAATAAACTTAAAGAAAAATTAGAAGAACTAAGGTTGGGATTCAGATTCTTCTTTAATTAAAACTCAAACAGGAAAAGCGTGCATTAGAGCTAACTTTTCCTCTTCCTTTTCCTCTCTTCTCCCATAAAGTCTCTCTCTCTCTCAAAGTTGTTGGATTTTCAAAATCCCAAAACAATGAAATGAGCTCTCTATTTAAAAGAAAACAAAGGCTAGGGAATTTTGGTCATTTGCACCCTTAACCTCCTTACTTATTTCTTTTCTTAGCCACCAAGTTTACTTGGTGGCAGAAATCTTCGCCCACCTCCTTAGGTAGCTTCCTTGGAAAGCTTCACCTTCAAAATCTTTCGGTTTTCGTCAAGCAGGTTTTAAAAACTACGATTCTCGGAATCCAAATATTTTTGGATATTTCGTCTTTCCTTCTGGAATTGAATATTACGTATTCTTGGTTCCAAAAAAGCGAAAAATGCTTTTTCGACATTAAGCGTTTTCCTTCACGTTTTACCTAACGTAGCTAAGCAGTGAAAAGTACATAACATTACTTTTCGTCATTTTATTTTACTCGATTTCTACCGTTTTTGAGAAAAACTTTTATCGACTTACTTAACATTTCACGATATATTATTGTCAAATCTTTTGACGAAATGTCATTTCGACATCTAGAACTCTCGGAAAGGCTTAGGTTATTCAAACCCTAACCCTTAGGGTTTAAATCGAATTGAATAATGCCTATTTAAGTCTTTTTCCCCGAAATATCTTGTTCTGGAAAAATTTTATTTTCGTCTTAAAAATTCTTACTCGTTCGGTCTAGCTCGTATGCGAGAATCCTCCGATTAATAATCATTCTAGGTTATAGAGCGATTAATAAACACATGTACATATTAGTATTAATAAAATTCATTTTATTAATAATTAATTCTTTAACTCTTAAATTACGGACAATCAGAGTTTTTTAGGGTTGTCACAAATATCAGATGAACTACCTCACATCCATAACCCTTGGTATCGATGCGTTAAGGAGTATCTAGAGATGGATCTACACCGTGAGGCGAGCCTAAGCGAAGAAGCGGATTCATCGACTTCTTTATGAAATTCTACTGAGTGGAGATGCACTCTACAAAAGAATCTTTGGATTAGGTCTCCTCGGATGTATAGATAAAGACCAAGCTTTCGGAGACTCATGGATGAGATCCATGGTAGAGTATGTGGCCCTCGCATGGCGGACCCCTACTTATCAAGAAGATCCTCGGGGACGGGGCATTATTGGCACACTCGAAGGTATTTGTGATGATCACGTCGAGAGATCTTTATCGATGCTGATTCATGGGAATGCTATCCACGCCCCTCGAGGGAACTCCTGATATGAGTTAGCCATGGCCCTTCTCAATGTGGGGAATGGGCGTGATCGGGCCCATCGAGCCCAAAGCGATGTGGACATCAATTCATATTCACCATGATCATTACTTCACCGAATGGGTAGAAAGCGACCTCCTTCCCCATGGTTACTAAAGAAGTTATCATTGCTTTCGCCGGAAACAATGTAAATGCATCGATATGGACAACGGAGGTCATTGTGTAGAAACAATGCTAAAAACCTCAACAACAAAATGATGGAGGTTATCGAGAAAATTCCACATCAAACACCTCGACTCCGTCGTCTCCCGAGTCAAAGATGAATGGTGTTGTTAGGCGACTAATAAAAACATCAAAAGATCATGCGGAAAATGTCGCCCGATCTGAAGGATGACACGACCTCTTGCCTCGACTTTATTAGCCTCTGAGAACTTCCGTACGAACTTCCCTTTGGGGCAACCCCTTACTCGTTAGCTTTATGGGATGGGCGGTGCTCCCCATAGAGGTGGAAATGGAATCCTCAGTTATTGATGGATGCTTAGTTGAGTGAAGACCAATGGGTACAAGGCGGGTATCACAAATTATCTCTAATAGGCGAAAGGTGAGCCGCGGCTATCTTCCGTAGTCGATTATATCGAATGAAAGGATGCATGCGATCCTGATAGAAAAAGCCGATTGTGGCGGTTCAAACAACATGACTTGGTTTTAAAGAAGATCATTGACAACCAAAAGATCAATCTAAGGAAAATTAAGCTCCCTAGCTGGGAAGGCCCATTTGTTGTCAAGGAGGTATTGGCGGGAGGTGCTCTCTCGTTTGCGAGGAAATGGATGGCGATGAATTTCCACAACTTATCAACTCGGACATCGTAAGCGGTACTATATGCGAAGTTACCATCAAACAAACATCGTGGTTTTGGTCATCAAATCACCAGTCATTTCGGTTTTGAACCCTCTCCTTTTTTATACTCTCTTCTTCCCTTGAAACATACACTTCAAACCCGGTGACTGGTTTTACCTTAGTTCAAACCTTTCACAATTTGGTTATCACGAAGGCGGGATTGAACCTTTCACATCTGCGGTTTATCACGAAGGCGGGATTAAACCTTTTCACTGCGGTTTATCACGAAGGCGGGATCAAACTTTTCTCGCTTGCGATTTGTCACGAAGGCGGGATCAAACTTTTTACACACTGTGAGTTTGTCCCCATTATGGGATCAAACTTTCTTCTCCCCGCAGTATAGCCTGCACATGGGATTTACACTTCTCTTTGGCTGCAATTCTTCCTGAGGGGCGAACTACGTCGACCTGATCTCCTCTTCAATAGGAGTACGTAGGCAACCATATGCCATATGGCCCGGTCGCAACAAAAAAAAACAACAACAAAAACATTTATGCCCTTTCTTCACAAAAAACAACAAAATCAACTTCTACTCCTATCCGCCTTTCACATTCAGCGTTGAACCTCTTACACCAGGTTCGAACTACGCAGACTTGATCTACTCTTCAATAGGAATGCGTGAGGCGACCATTTATGGTTCGGTTTAACCCCTACGAACAAAATTCTTGTCACGATGCTGGGATCAACCTTGATTCACCACATTTCATCGGTTTTAGATCAAAGGGATGGAATTAACCAACCTCTTCTCAAAAATAGAAGATTCGGTGACCATCTAAGCTGCGATCGTGCCTCGAAAAGCAATACCAACTCATAAGAGATGGAATTAACTAGGCTTCTCACAAATAGAAATCTTGGCGACCATCGTAGTGCGGTCGATCTCGAGAGGAAGAAACCACCCTCCTCTCCATTTTTCCATCTGATTCGATCCCAAGACACCAAAGATGGTAGGGATATCTCCGAGAGAAATCAATGATCCATTACGAGAGATCTTGCGGCGTCTCAATGTCCATCTATCGAGGATAAGTTGAGAATGCATCAAGATCACTGAGGCCACTGAAGAAGCAGGCAAATATCAAGCAAGTATCAAGGCATAACTAAAGGGAAGTGAATCAAAATATATTTCCACGCCATACATATCTTGTTTGATATATACATATGTGTTGTACATGACAAAATGGCTAAGCTGATGCATGCGAGGAAAATCTGAAAGCTATCTACGGATCGTGTGTATCACGGACTATCGGATCTAACATAGTATCCTCTACGAAGGCGGAGGTATGCGCATGAGCTCACACTTGAGGTATCTACGAGCTAACGGATCGAGGCTAGCTGCATGGTGGCATAATGCTCATCAATGTAAGCACTCATATCGGCAAGGCCAGCGGTCATCACAGGATCTAACTAAAATCTTACTCTGCTGCAATGGCCATATCCTTAGCGAGATAAAGGCGGCATCCAGCTCATAATCAATGCATCATGGTGATCTAGCCTCATCCCTCTCTAACGAGGCGGTATCTCTCTCATCGAAGTTTGTCGACATCAGGCCCTACTTTGATCTCTCATCGTAGGTCATCGATGCAAGCTACTACTCCAAATGTTGTCTTAGAATCTTGAGTAACAATGGCTTTTCGGGGTGGGAGAATTCATCACAAATCTTTGGCGACCCAATGATCAAGTCATCGATGGGAATGTCGGCCTCCTCTATAGGCTCCTCATCGTCGGAATCGGTCCCACCTGCATGGATACTACCACGGCCGTCGATCTCTGTCTCCATCCATCACGGAATACTCTGTGAACAACCGGATGGTGACGAGAAAACCCGGCCCGACTCATTTGATCCCAGCGAGCATCTGACTTTGGATCTATCCTCGTGATAAGCGATGTGAAGCGGCGCTAACTCTTTGCGCCCCCCTCAAAAGGATGAAAATCCTGGCCGGTCAAGCCCGACACATCACGGCCGATGGGTGGTAAGTAATCATGCCCCTCAATCCGCCCGGAGGAGATAATCCATGCGGAGCATGAGTAATGAAGGCAGTAGGGTGAGCTAAGCCACGAACTGCGTGATATAGCAAATGGATCTTTAATACACACGCGAAAAAAAGGCGACCACGACGACATCGTACACTTTCCGCGGGCTAAAAAGAGTGCGACATGGCTATATCATGGGTGAAACAAACCCCTACTTGCAGTCTAAATGTACTTGATCGGTCTCAAGTGTGACATAAACCACACATCTGACATGACCCAAGCTACTGTGAACACTCCTGCTTGGGATAAGTGCGGCGATATGTAGGTGACCTCGAGTCTCTGTAATGATCATCGAAACAATGGTATGACCCTCCTGAGAGCTCTCACTACCATAATGGTGGCAGATATCCGGCTCATCCATGTCTTTGTGGCATGAAGGCGTATGACAACACGCACAAAAGCGGTACATCCACCACAGGTGAGCATGATGGTCCTCCGGTGTCTTTGAAATCCTCGGAATGTCGTGCATAGCCTCGAGCAATCATCAAGCGAATGAGCTGGGATATCGCGTGGCTGATGTGATCTCTTCTGGACCACTCTACGCCTCAATCGGTGAGGTCGTAGGCTGTCTCTGCTCGTGTCTCGATAGCCGTATGCCGCATGAAGGTGCGTCCGTGGCGGTATTATCGGCCGTGCATACTCCTCCAAAGTAGAGTCGACTCATGGGTCGAATCGGAATACCTATCTATCCAGTCACCTGATGCTCTAGCATACCCTCTACAAATCTGTGGGACACTGAAACATCAAGCAGAAGGTCATAGTATCTCTGAAAATCATCTCACGATCACCATATGCGATGGTGATATACTATCATACCATGAGGCATACCAAATACCACCAAAAATGGTGGGGTATGATCAATCTGACTAGCATCGAAGAAGACATACATGCAGGTGGTGTCATAAGACCATCCAATTAAATCTTGAATATCTACGGACATATATACATATGCATAACATAATAACATGCATGATACAATAGATGGCAATATGATATAGGGAATGGAAAAGCTGTACATACATTCCTAAGTATATCATCATCTAATACATCTCTATCTGACTAAAATCTGAGGAAATGGGTGACTACCCAACATCTAACGAGAGGCCTGTCGGAAGATATAGCGAGAATGGTGAAGCTACCCGGTGACTAACGAGAGGCCTATCAAAGAGATAATTTGAAATACATCGAGAAAAAGTCAATGGTGCCGATGTACACATCGCCGATCATCCATGATGTAACTCCTCTGAGTCCTTTGGATGGATCTCTATCTCTACGGGGATGTCGGTAAATACTGAGGAGGATCTGCTGCAGGCAAAACCATATGGGTCACTGAGGGGCGGCCTTGAGCTGGAAGGATCAAAAGTATCTACCTCTAAAGGATCTACCCGAATGCGAATGAAAAGATGTATAGGTCCATTGCCGGTCAATCTGTCGATTGTGTCACATAGTCGGATCTACGACACAGGCTAGCCAATCCGTCATCATCACGGATCCTCGAACCATATCCCCATGGCTGTGTGGCTGAAGTGCGAGCTCCGATAGTCGAGGATCCACCAATCTTGGAACATCTCCACGAGACCGGGGCCCTCGACGATATAAAAGCCGTCGATCCCCAACAATGGGATGTCGATGATGGGTGGCTGCGAAATAGGCCAATAACGCTGGCGGGGAGGCAAGATAGGCATCTGAGATCTCTCTGTAGTGCTCTTGATAGCACACTCTCTCCTAAATAGAGCTCCCATCCTCCATACGTAAAGAGAGGAATCCTGTGGTGGAAATAGCGTACTCTACTTTAGTGGTACCCATCCTCAAATCAACTCATAAATGCTCTACAGAGTAGGGAACCCGGTGATGACATGTACATTAACAACTCTAGTTGTGGCGACAATGAGTGAAACCCTCGTGACGAGGGACCTCGCGGTATGGAATGATGCCATCTCTGAGATCCTTGTGGATAGGTGTCTAAACCCTAACATGCTCACGGAGGCCTTGAAACATGGAAGCCTCTCATGGGCCCAAAAGCGCCAACACAAAGGCAAACATCTGTTTGTCGATCAACCTCTTAACCTATACATGGGAAAAAACAGAGAAACACTCACGGCGAAATGGGTAGAAATCCCAACCACGCCTCGGTCGAGCCCTGCGATCGCGTCGCATTCCACGAGGAAGTAGAGCAAGGTATAGGAACCCCAATTATACTCTCTCTCCCCGGTCCCACGTGTCGGTGGCATTTGATCGAAAGCGAAGGACAAGTGAGAGGTGCTCTGCTATGAAGCGGTCCCTAATGATCATCCAGAACAATCGTGAAGAATGCGATCCACGACTCTCACATCATCGGGTATGGGCTCACTCAGCGGCTGTTCATAGCATCTACGCTCAAAGGACCCGTCTGAACGATCACGCCCTTGGCGCCTCATGGGAACTCCCAACAAGGATCGGCGGCGGTAGGGTGATATCCGTCGAAGCGAGCCACGGCGCCCTCAAACTCTATACCTATGATAAGCAGCGATCCGCCGGGCGTCATCATCAACTCACGATCCGACAAATTGAGTGGTGAATACTGGTGAAACCACCCACTTTCGAGATAATGCCACGAGGTAACCCGAGGGGGCGGTGGCGAGGTAGAATGGAGAAGAACATCCCAAATCCGAGCCATGGGCGATCGCTCTGTAGTCATCATGCACGAAAGCCCTAATACATAGAGTGGATGCTAAACCCGGTTCCCTCGAGAAATTTGTATGAAGCAGGGAACCTACATCAAATCTGAGATCAACATCGAGAATCCTTGACTCCTCATCGATAGGAAATAAGGAAGATTAAAGATCTAACCATACCTCGTTTGCGTGCGGGTATCTTTGAAGGATGCCTACTCAGAGTCACCTAGAAGATGGGTTACGCCACTTGAATACAGCGATTCCCTCTTTGGGAACACATCTGACGAGGAAGCGAGGAACCTCGATCGTTACATCCTCCTCCTCGTCCTCAACATTCGGCACTTCAACACGAATAGGGGCGTATCCTTGCCTCCACTAAGCAGCGAAATTTACATGCAGCGTGAGCAGCGTTGAGGCTCTTTAGAAACTCTCCTCCGTACACAAAAAGTGGTCTGTGAGAGGCTGCTTTCGGTGATCAGGATCCATAATATCTGGACAACAAATCTCAAATCACCTCATAAAGGGTGTGATAAATTCTTACTTGGAGCTTTTCAAAATGCATTTTATGATTACATGCATGCATGGTATTTTTTTTTTAACATCGTCTCTGATAGAGTTAAAAGTGCATGACTATCAATACCTACATTTTGGAAAATTTTCCATAGCCCCTTTGTAAATGGGACTATCCCACATGCACAAAGGCATGACTAGGTGGCCATTGATAGCACACCTATACTACGATCATATACATCCTACATGCATTAATCACATCACGGTAAAAAAAATCCGTAAGTGTAGTCTAATTACGGGATTATTTTGTTTTCTACCATTACTCATTTGTCCTCGGATAGGATAAAAATAACAATAAAAAGGTGCCAATTTATTTGTTTCAAAAGTTAAATTTTTCACATCATTATGTTGACATGGTTTAATACTAACATTTGTTATGTTTAATATTTTTATCAAGTCATATCGCATGCATATTCACTCTACGTATCTAAATGCATTTCATGTGATAAGTCATTTTTCAACGAATAAGCGGAAAAAATACATCCATACGTTACTAGGGCGGTGAAGAGCGCTTATGCGGTGGCGAGAATATGTAGAAAGTTGCGAATTTCGGCGAATCGAAGAAGAGCTCTCGATTTCCTTTCTTTGCGCTATCGCAAAACGCAGTTGGTATGAGCTCCTGCTGACTCTGCGGTGTACCTCGACACTTACTACATGGGTCCCCCACCTCGGCTCGCTCCGATTAGAGTTGAAGGAGGTCTCATAAAAGTGAAAAAGGCGAATCGGGAATAAAAGTGATATGCGATTGGCGGAATAGCAAAATCCTGGTTTCTTGTCGGCGAGTTAAACTCCGCCTTCTCAATGGTATTACTTTGAATCCGGGGTATACTATACCAATGAGCTCGACTTTCCGAGATCATGCTCGCAATACCCCCTGAAAGGTGGAGATGCCATCATTTGCGGGGTCACAACCTTAAACATTCCCGTGGGGAAATTCTGTTATAAAACCACGAAATATCAAACCTCCCAAATTGGGAATTACAGTGTAGAAGTTATCAAATGATTGCGTATCCGGTGAAACCTGCGCCGCACATCTTTCAAGTATCCACATATCCCGGTGGGAATTTACAGCGTAAATCTGACTAAAGTACATAAGCGAGCGACCACGGTTCGAGACTCGATTGGACTCGACTTCGAAAAAAATCTGGCGAGACTTCCGGATTAGATTAATAATATGATCCAAATCGAGCATTAAAAATAGTTAGAATAAAAATATGAGTAGAATAAAAGCAATGTTATACTCGACTCGTTTAAGATTCAAACTACTCGAATTTTTAATTGTGATTCGATACATACTAGGTTAATACATATTCGATTAGATGTTAGATACATTCTCTTATAATATATACAAATTTAAATCAAATTAAGATAATTAGTTATTATTTTGTTTTGTTTTAATTTTAATTGTGATTTTATATTTTAAAGTGTAATAATAAATATATTTTCTCATTTTTAAGTAAAATAACAAATTTAATTTATAATTATATATATATATATATTATAAAACTAGTTATTATATGGAATTGAATTAGAGCTTGAATTTGAAGCTTCATGAGTAGTTTGAATAAATATTAAAATTAAGTCAGTCGGATAGAATTCGAGTAATAAATATTTGAGTCGAGTCGAATCGGTAGAATTTTTAAATATAATTGAATTCGAAGAATTGATGCAATTATCATTTCAAGTCGAATTGAGTAGCTCTCTATTACGCTCGGTTCGACTTTCGTTTACACCTATAAATGCAACCATTGATACACACATCAATGAAGGTCGAAGCAACCTTAGCGTCATGTCAATCGATGGCAAATAAACCCATTGAAAGCAACTCATCCACGTATCCTGGCGGGGTTACAGCAATAATCGACCATTGACACATACATCAATGAAGGTCAACTTGACCTTGACAATGCACCCGGCGAGGATCTGTCATTGATACACACACATCAGCGAAGGTGGACAACCACGACATCAACAAATATTTTTTAAGTAAAAAATATTTGTTAGCTCTATATAGCTATCTTTTTATCCGGTGGGAGATGAGTGTTTATCCATATAAAGTCATAGAAATCTACTTTGGAAGCCTTTGTAAGCCTTCTCATTTTATAAAGTCTTCTTCTCATATTAGCACATCTTGTTATACACATTGAGAGTCGTGTGTTGTGTCGTTTGCCGGACTTCGGTTCGTGGTTTTCATTACATTTGTATATATATACTTATATATGTATATATTTCACATATGGACTAACATTATCGAGTTATGCCTCGATTGAGCCTGAACTTGATGCGGAGGCGTTTATAGTTGCATTTACTTTTTATATATATATATATATATATATATATATATATATATATATATATATATATATATATATATATATTTACCTCTTTTATATATTTACATTTAGATCCCCATGGAGTTGCTTCGTGGTGGTTGATCAAGTCTGTATATATATATTCTGACTTTATATATATAATTGCTACCTTTCATACAAGCTGCGGTATCATGTGAGCCTAGGAATCATGTGATCACAGATTTGATCTCTTGAATCTAGATTGATTCCATGATGGACATTTTTCATTGTGAAGCGACTTGTACATTACTACGATGTATGCGAATTTCCTTGGATGTTGTCATGCCGTGAAGAGTTTGGCGCTGCTGTATATTATTTTCTCGAGAATGCTTGCATCTAGAAAATAAAACAAACAATAGAACATTTAATAATAAAATAGAAGTATCAAAGGCCTCAATTATGAAACACGGGGTTTGAAAAACCTCTTTTATATAACTTCATTTGCTATATCTTGTTTAAAGTGAATTTTTCTATAAATTCAAACCCTATGTATATAGGTGTGAGCAGTGCAACACTACTTCCAAATAATTGCACATTGATCACACACACACACACATATTCATATAACAGTTTTTTTTTGAAAAGTGGCGGTCATAGTGGCAACACGGATGTGAGAGGTGCCTAACACCTTCCTCGCATAATCAAGCCCCGGACCCAAAATGAATCTCGATTTCACAGACCCATTTAGCGATGTCAAATCCTTTGGGTCGATGTGCAAACCTTTTTGATTGCGTTGGTTGACGATTAAATACACCAGTGGCGACTCTTAAAGTCAAATAAATCGACATTATACATATCGGACCTTTTTCACTTGTTTTTCAAACAAATCTCACATTAATATGAGAACACCGAAAGAACAAGTAACAAAAAGTGACACTCAAAAATCTCGTCGACAACACTTTTGGCGCTTTAAAAGTCGGGTTCTCATCATCCTATTGTTGTTAGCCAAAATCAATTATTAAGTGGCGTATAAAATCACGACGACACACATCTTGGAGTCCTCAATACAATTATACATTGCATGTAAATACTTGGTTTTATAATGTATTGAGAAACTTGACGATCTCGGACCATCACCACTATTTCCTGTTATCCCGCTCGACCCGACTACACTCTTATCACACGAAGGAATTGTGAAGCAAAGGGTGAGCCTGACTAACTTCGATAAAGAATATCATGACTAAAGATAATTAAATTATCAATAGTCTTCGTCGATAATCATCGGAGATTTAGAACATATGGTAGATGATAAAACTTTTCAACCATAGTTGCGGTGAAGCAAGCGATCCATTAGAAGAGTCAAATAGACTATAAAGTCTATTATCTTCTCCACATTAAGAATCCACCAACAATGTTTTATCTACGTAACATCAATCAACAATTCCTTTTCACAATCATGTGAACAACTCATAATCATAATTGTGATTCTAAATTCATCTTACGCACCGGGGCGAATATAATTTTCATCACCTATCTTCACTGAAACATCAAAAATCATGGTTATACCGAATCACAATTCTACTCATAATCATACTAATAAATTCATCTTTGCTTTTCTGACGAAGATATTCATTAACAATTCATCTTTGCCTACAAACCCGAGCGGCATCTGGTTGTATTTTAAAAGAGTCGAATAGAGCATGGTATCTCTTATCTTTTCTGAATTAAAATGTATAATCAATATTTTATCATTTGAGACTCGACAATAAATAATTCACATCATCGAATCATCCACACTTTTCTGACGAGGATATTCATGTAATCATCGATAAGTCGTGATTATCTAGAATAATCTCTCTGGTCATAATCATATCAATAAGCGTCCATCGATGCATAACGGGCGATGAGGATTTTTACCACATCATCTATAACATTACGGGTCATGATTATACAGAATGATCCACTGGTCGTAATCATACCAATAACCAATTCATCTATGCACATAAGCGAAGATACTCATCAATCGATAGTTCATCTTTGCCGTAAGCAAAGATATACAAGCTGTAAAACCAATAATCAACAGTCCATCTTTTGCGTAAGCAAGCGATATACATTTGTAAAACCAATAATCAAGCGGTCCATCTTTGCCGCGTAAGCCAAATATATACAAGCTGTAAAACTAATAATCAACGGTCCATCTTTGCGTAAGCGAAGATATACATTTATAAAACTAATAATCAACGCAGTCCATCTTTTCATGTAAGCCAAAGATGACTTTCATCACAATATAAGCATGAGGATGATGTGATGATATAAGCATTAATCAAAGCGAAACAAGGATAAATATTAAAGACTTTAAATTTATCGAGTTTAAAACATCAAATGTTATCAATAACTTAATAATCTCATAATCTAATATCATTAATATTATAACAATATTTTAATCATTTCTTAAACTTATAAATAATTTATTTTAATTGTTTACACTTTACCAAATAATGCATTTAATCATTCAAAAATGCCATACTCATAAGATTTCATCACCAATGATCAAATCCCTCATCAAAAATCTGCATATACCTTTTATAGGATTTCCAAGCCATAAAATCCTATTTACCAATTTTCAACTTCACATAACATATTTAATTCATATGTTAAGTAACTAAACTATTTTCATGAAAATACCAAATCAGTCCCAAAAATTATTCTTTTCTAAGATTTAGCAGAATATAGTCCCATATTGAATATATATTTTTCTCGGAATTTTTAAAATTCATTTACTATTTTTCATATGGCCAAAACTGCCGAATATTTAGACATTTATCATAAATTGTACTTTTGTCCAAACATTCCGAAATTTACAGGGTGTACTCCTGTTATATACATGTACTCTCAATAAAAATTTCACCAATTTTGGAGTTAACCACAAGGAGTTATAAGGGTTTACTTTTAAAATAGTCTTTTCCCATAAAATCCATAACTCTTAATTTATACATCCAAAAATCGCCATCTTTGGACACAATATAGAAAACTCATCAAATTATCATTTCAATTTTTTCGAGAATTTTTGAGGTCGAGAGAAAAATTACGAAGCGCAAATGGATTTTTCACCATAAATGCGGTAATCACGTAAAACAGATCATTTCTACAATTTAATAAGGAATGAATACAAGGATCATTCACCATGCATGCGGTAATCCACATAGATAGGTTATTCAATAGAATAATAAAGAATGGAATACTTGAAATTCACCATGCATCGATAGAGCCGCACAAAAGAGTTATTCCCAATGAATAATAAAGAATGGAACTAGGTCATGCGTAATCGCATAAACGGTCAATAGAATAATAAAGAATGGAATAATACGAAATTCACCATGCATGCGATAAGCAGCACAAGCGAGGTTATTCAAAAAAATAATAAAGAATGGAATAACAACGAATTCACGAGCGTGCGATAGGCCATACAGACAGAGTTATTCAGCGAGAATAATAAAGAATGGAACCGGTTCATGCGTAATCACTTGAACATCGAGGATATCAAGCGAGAATAATAAAAAAGCGGAACGGGTCAGTGCGTAATCACTTACGAGACGGGATATTCCAACGAATAATAAAGAATGGAATAATAGAAGAATTTCACCATGTATGCGATTGCTTACGCGCAGACGAGTTATTCAACATAATAATAAGAATGGAATAACAATAGCTCTCTTCATGAATCTGAAGAAATAATACCCCTTACCTCGGAAGAAAGCTGGATCTTTTGGAATAGTGAGGTATGAAACTTCTCTTCTTCTTTCTCTCTATAATTTCTCTATATAATAATTGCTCTATAAGCTTTAGTGAATTGGTGAGAAATGAAGGAAGAATGAGCTTCTATTTATAGGAAAATATAGTTTCGATAATTGCACGTTTTGGGGCTCGAAATATTACGGTATAATACCTCCCTCTTTTCTTCATTTTTTAATTTAGTCACTGCAAGTATTATCAAACTTGCACCATCTCCCCTAATAGTAAATGAATGTGAATCAATAGTAAATCATGTGAATCAATAGTTACATACATGTGAAAATACAATGCAATTATAGTACCTCCATCTATACCTCCATTTTTAACTTAGTCGTGCAAGTATTATCAATCTTGCACCAACTCCCTAATAGTAAATGAATGTGAATCAATAGTACACACATGTGAACAAATAGTTATAATCATGTGAATCAATAGCAATTAATTGCTCATTTATCAGTTAATTACCGATTGGTCGATATAACCTCCAGACATCAATTATTATCGAAATAAATATCAATTTTTACTAACACTAATAATTCCAACACAATGGAACTATCAATTTCATCCTTAATTAAGATGAACTTATTCATCATTAATATTATAATTTATAATATTTAACAACGAATTCGTTACTAGGAAGAGGGGATTTTCGATAAGGATTTTTTCCTTATTGGTAGCATGATTAGGTGACAAAACCTCTCCTTGTGAGAATTTCTAGACATTGTCAATATTGCAAATAATAATATGAATAACTTTGTAGTCTCAATTATTGATTTAATAATATAACATATTATCTGAGATGATACAAGTGACAAAAATGAATCGATAATATGAGAGATATGATCGACAATTCTTTGTAGCAATAATTGAGTATAAGCGAGTGACTTCTTACGTAAGCATCGATAATCAATCTTGTGTGCTTCTTATGTAACCACGCGTATTCTTGTATTTTTACTCTAGGGTAGTTCAGCGGTTTTAACGGTAACACTTTTCGCCCATTATTTTTATAAAATGATAATTACGTCATTTTCTAACTACAACTATACTTTCGTTGTGGTGTCCACTGATGATTGTCTTGGTCGTCACGAATATTCCTGTTAAAGCGAATATTCACACCAATCGAATATTATATAACAACTTGCTTTCTTTGCAAAATTTATAAATATTACCCACAACTATAACATTATATCGAATCCACACCATAATATTCAAAAAAATATTTGAGAAATTTAAATCTTTATTCATAAAATTTGGGGTCTCTGATCTCCCCTCCTTATGAAATTTAGCCCTCGAAATTTCGTATATATACACAGTATCTTAGAAGAGATGAGGATACCTTGACTTCATTGATTCTAACTCTTGAGGTATAACCTTTGAGTGTTGAATCGATCCTTCTTATCAAGATTTTAACACGTATCTCCTCATATGTAAAATCTTACGCTATCTCGTCTAGTTCTAATTTAATAATGTGGTTCAGGTCATCCACATATTTACGTAACATCGATAGGTAAAAAAGCGTTATGAACCGCGACATATTTAGCGGTAAAAGCGAGTCTATAGGCCGCGGTTCTATTGATCGAGGATTTCAAATGGGCGATTAAATCGAGGTTGAGATTTCCTCATTCATCGATTCTTGCTTCTAGAATAACGCCCTCTTGAACCTTCTTCTTCACATTCATCATTTCTGGTGTATGTAGCTTTGGCTTTAACTTTATCGATTAAAAGTCGATTCTTACTCGTATATTATTATCTTCACGTGGGTCTCTAGAGTCTTTAACTCTATCTTCATCATTTATAAGTTATCTGAAATGGGTTTTGTGTTAACAACATCGCTTTTCGCTCGTAGCATCGATCTTCTACTCAATAGCGTCGGCTACCCGTTCGCTCTTCCACGATGATATTGAATGGTATAGTCGTAATCTTCAATGACTCGAGCCAACGTCTTTGGCGCATAATCGTTCGTTTTGGTTGAAGAAATATTTAAGGGTTTTATTTATTGGGTCGATACAAAATTCAATTTCACGCTCTTCGAGGGTAGGCTAAGTAGTCTTCAAGAATCGTCGGAAATTTATTAACAATAGAAATATCATTCAAAAGCGTGACTCTCATCGGGACTTGGATAGTACATCACATTGATACTATCAACTTTCCATCGTCATTCGCGGCGTCGCCTCTGAAAGTTTGGCTTGGTGCATTCCACACTTGTAAGTCACCGGATAAAGGCTCGGGACTCTTTTCTTATGGCTTGATATGGCGGTGATTGACTTTAGTGGTTTGGTTGCTTGAATTAGCATAATGAGGTTGGTTAGGAATATGAAAGCTAACAAACTTACGAAAAGCATGATGAGTAGTTAACTTGATCGATTCCTAAAATCACATCAAAGGCAAGTATTTCCAAAGAGATAAGATTGATGAATAGCATTGAAAGTGCGATTTGAATCAAACAAGATTTATAAGCGGTGGAGGTATGAAGGTTTCTCTAGCGGAGTTTCAGCAGATAAGTCGAAAGTTTAATTTCTCGGGAGTCAAATTTAAGCGTTGGCGCATAAGCAAGAGATAAAAGAATGGGTAGAGGCAAGGTATCTAATAAGGTATGGACTTCACTGATAATTTATAATCAACTAACGCGTCTAACTTCGTTGGGTTACTCGCTTTTGAAGTCTAAAAAGCGCTCTTCACTGAAACCACCAAGCTTTGTTTTGTGTCGTATCGCCTTTGGTGCCTTGTCCCGGTGGACTTGACTTTGGTGTCACGACAAAATCGGGCTAGGTGACCTTCTTTTCCATAATTGTAACATGCTTTGAATTTGCATCACCTTGTTTGGTGATATGTCCCTCCCTACGCATTTGAAGCATCTGATTGGTGGTCGTTCTCCTTCCTTGAAAGCGGACAAAAGATCATTCACCATACATGCGGTAATCCACATAGACATATTATTCAGCGAGAATAATAAAATACATAATCTTGCATTTTCACGATTCGGCACATAACCTAATCACATTATCACACATGTTCAACAATCGGTGAATCATAAACAAACATTAACACTGATCAAAATATCTAAGTCGGATCAATTTACGAAACATAACCGATTATGTGCAAAACAACTTTATCGAGTAATTATCGAGTCTAAAGGCTCTATTCTACAAGTTTAATATCAGTAAATATCGGTATTATTTTTAAATGTCTTATAATAATTTTAAAACATTTATTATAATCTATCATGAATTTTCAAACAGAAATCATTATTATCGACAGCCGGGATTTTTTAATGTCCTTTTCATTACTTGTTCTTTGGTGTTCTCATGTTAATGTGAGATTTGTTTGAAAAAACAAGTGAAAAAAGGTCAGAGCATGTATAATGTCAATTTTTGACTTTAAAAGTACATTAGTTGGTGTATTTAGCTTGGTTGCTGTATGCAATGAAAAAGGTTTGCACATTGACCCGATGATATGACAAACGCTAAGCAGATGCAATGAAGCAAGATTCATTTGAGTTCGAGGGCTTGATTATGCGGAGGGAAGGTGTTAGGCACCTGCAGAGCATCCGTGTTACTTGAGTGGTAGCCACTTTTCAAGCTGTTATATGAATGTGTGTGTGTGTGTGTGTGTATGGATCAATGTGCAATTATTTGGAAGTAGTGTTATGCCTCGTTAGCTTTTATATATAAAGGGTTTGAATTTATAGAAAAAATTGAGTTTTAAACAAGATATAGCAATGAAGTTTTGTAAAGAGGTTTTCAAACCACATGCTCAATAGTAATTAAGGCCTTTGATACTTCCATTTTATTATTAAATGTTAAACTTGTTTGCTTTTATTTTGAGATCTGAGGCATCTTGAGAAAATAATATATAGCGATGCCAAAATCCTCGTGGGATAATGATCGTCGAGGAAATTGAAATTGTAAATAATAATACAAAGTAACTTACGGTTGAAAAACGTCCATCACGAGGCAAGAATCTAGATTTAATGAAATTTGAATCTGTGATCACATGATTCCTACAAGCTCACATAATCTGCAGTTTGTATGGAAGCGATATGCAGTTATATATATAAAAAGCTATATGTATATATATATATATATATATATATATATATATATATATATATATCTGAACATGATCAACCACCACAAGTAACTCCATGGGGGATCGGAAATGTAAATATATAAAAGCGGTAAATATATATATATATATATATATATATATATATATATGGACATGATCAACCAACAAGTAAACTCGGTGGGGCGAAATGTAAATAAAATTGTAAAAGCAATCAAGCTGCCATGAAGTAAACTCGAGCGAGGAACCCGAAATGTAAATAAAAGGCGTAAAACCAATCAAGCGCCGCAAGTAAACTCGAGCGCGGGGCGAAATGTAAATAAAAGGTGTAAAAGGCCACGAAGTAAACTCGACTGGCGAAATGTAAGTGTGTATATATATATATATATATATATATAAAAGCATGTAAATGCAAATTCGAGCTCATCGAGATATGTAAATACTTGATTATATATATAAGTATATATATATAAGCAAATAAGCGCTTCTAGACATAAATGCAGGCTCATCAGAACGAGTCGACCACAATTATATATATATATATATATATATATATATATATATATATATATATATATAAGCAAGTAAGCGCTCGGACATAAGTCTGGAGGCTCAATCGAGGCATAACTTCGATAATGTTAGTCCATATATAAAATATATACATATATATAAGTATATATATCTGAAAAAGAAATGAAAACCACGGATCGAAATCAGGGAAAACACACACAACCACGACTCTCGATGTGTATAACGATTGTGTGCTAATATGAAAAAAAAGGCTTTGTAGAATGTAAAGTAAAACTACAGTGGGCTGCATGATGTGAACTTCTATGACTCTATGTGGATAAACACTTAGCTCCATAGGATAAAAGTATAGCTATATGTGAGCTAACGGATGTTTAAGCGAGGAAACACTTTCGATATGGGTGTGTCTGAGTAAATTGGATGGGGCTTCCTCGACTTTTGTCTCTCTTCTCCCCTCTCGAATGGTGACCCCAAGGTCATATTTATAGGATGATGGTGCAGTGTACTGTACTATTTGGTCGGAGTTGTCCCCGAGCTTCATGAGTCCGTCGTCTCGAAATGCGTGAATGTACCTTTGTAATGTCGCTCAAACTTGCGAGAACTTCAATCAGAGCATCCGAGCGAGATATATGTGACCTTCTTGGATAGCTTGTGTAGAGTTTAGCGATGACATGGATTAGAGATTATCTGAAGTCGAGAAGAGGGACCATGCCCATAGTCTTCAAGCTTAAAATTTTCAGGTGTATTGCCCGCAGCGTAATAGTCACTTTCGAGATTGTAAGTTCTCGTTCTTGTGGGACATTGTTGGATGTATGTATGTATGAAGTGTTGAGACAACGTGCGAGGTGTTGAAGGGGCAAGATGGCGTTTGACTCTTCGTCGGGGTTATCATGGGGTTTGAGTTGAAAGTAGGCGTTGCTCGGGGTTACATCGAGATTGGACTACTTGTTTGTATACTGTAATGTCATCTTGTGAGAGGAAATGTTGAGGTGGCAAGATGACGTTGACTCTCACAGGGGTTATCCTTAGGTTTGAAATGAAAAGTAAGCGTTGCTCGAGGTTACATCGAGATTGGACTATTGCAAGTGTTTGAATCATGAAGGTCATCTTGTGAATAATGTACATCTGCGGTGTTAGCTCAAAGATTACGAGTATATAAGTGCCTCGGCGGGAGAGTTTTGAGCTTAGGCGATAGCATGTGTTTGAAACAAGCATTTAGGAGTTATCGCGAGGCTACGGCGGCATTCCTTGGGGTTATCGCGAGGAATGAAACTCGAGGTTTTCTCGAGGTAGGAAATGATCCTTAAATTGTGTGTTACGGGGTTGGAAATGATGTTCGGTGTGTGTCCGGGTTTTGAGGTTGAACTTAGGTAGTATCCAGGAATGGATGTAAGTGACTATCTTCGAGGGTTATCTCAGAAAGGCGAATCGCCCTCTGTAATGTTAATATGAGGCATGCGAGAAATTTCGAGTGTCTACAGATGCCCTTTTATCATATTCATGCAATGCAAAGGCATGGATAGGATAAAGAATCCTGAACACTTGAAATGCAAGAAAGAGTAAACATGATGTTATGCACAACAACATGATGCAAATGTGCGATGCATGATTGAAATATTTGTCGGTTTCTGGTAATCTGTAGGGATGATCGATGAATGGCTGGGACATGCGATCGATGAATAGCTATCACCAAAGTCTCGAATCCTAGACAGAAGCTTATATTCCATAGAGGTGCCTCTTTTATCAAAGAGATCGTGGTTATAAAGCTTTATCTTTTTGAGGATGTGTATAACATATTCCCTCATTACAGCCGGAGTTAATGCAGGCAGTCTCTTGTTATCGAGGTTGCTGACCTTCATTGATGTGTATATCGTAGGATAGATCCTGTTTGGGTGCATTGTCAGGTTGTTTGACCTTCATTGATGTATGTGTTAATGGTCACATTGCGTTGTAAACCCGTAGGGGATCGTGTATGGGTTGCTTGATGGGTTTACTTGACATAATTTGAGCCCGGCGTCGGTAAATTGCTTTTGACCCCTCATTGATGTGTGTATCAATGGTTGAGAATTTCTTGTAACCCATGAGGGATACGTAGATGCTTGGAAGGCGTCGTTGTGACCCTGGGGATACTTCATCGATTCGTAACCGGCGTTGTAACCCCATGAGGGATCGTGTATGAGTTGCTTGATGGGTTTACTTTCCATCAATTTGAGCGGCGTCGAGGCTTCTTGACCCTCATTGATGTGTGTATCGATGGTTGAGAATGCGTTATAACCCGTAAGGGATCGTAGATGCTTGAAAGATGTGCGTTGTGACCCCGCTGAGGATACTTCATCGGTTTGTAACCGGCGTTGTAACCCCTTGAGGAGGTTTAGCATTTAAGTGGTTTTTCGTTGTAACGGTATAGGGGGTTTAGGGTTATGACCCTACAATGTGACATCGGACCTTTGTGTGGGGTATTATCGAGCATGATCACATGAAAGATGAGCTCATCGATATAGTATACCACCTGCATTGATGATGAATACCAGTGAGATCACGGGAGTTCAATTACGACCGTACAAAACCCGGTATTCGAGCTATTCAGCTCAATCGCATAGCAGGTTTGTTCTGATTTGGCCTTTTCGACATGCGACCTCCTTTGCAACTCCTATGGAGGCCGGTAGAGGAGGTGTGGGACCCGTGTAAGTGCTGGCAGATACACTGCGGCGATCGGCATGGTGGACTGCTGACTGGCCGTCAACTGTATAAAGCCAAAGGTTGCTTTCGTAAGTAAATTTTTAAGGCTGTTGTGAAGGAAATAGAGCTCTTCTTGATTTCTTTGAGTTAGAACAACTTCTGCATATGCCCCGCCGTATAAGCGTTCTTGACATCACAGTAACATATGCATGTATTTTTTTCCGGTTTCTATCAGTTGAAAATGACTTATCACATGAAATGCATTTAGACACATAGTAGTGAATATAAATCGTGATATGACTTGATAAAAATATTCAACATAGAAAATGTTAGTATTAAACCATGTTGAACATAATGATGTGAAAAAAATTGACTTTTGCAATAGTTAAATTGGCACCTTTTCTTGTCATTTCTTATCTGTCGAGGACAAATGAGTAAAGGTAGAAGTAAAATATTCACAGTAATTAGACTACAACTTACGGTTTTTTTCTTTGTGATCGATAATGCATGTAGGATGTATGTATATTGTGTATAGATGTCTTTCTTGAATGGCCACCTAGTCGTACCTATGTGCATGTGGATAGTCCCCGTTTACAAAGGGGCTATGGCAAAATTTTCAAAATGTAGGAATTGAGTAAGTCATGCATTTTTAACTCATGTAGGCGTATGTTAAAACAATGCATGCATGCATGTAATCGTAGAATGCATTTTAAAAAAACTCCAAGTAAAATTTACCACACCCTTTACGAGGGTGATTTGGAGACTTGTTGTCACGATATTATGAATCCGGGATCGGTGAATAGGTTTCCGTAGGACCACTTGATTGTGCGGAGGAGGCCGAAGAGCCTCGGTGGCGAGTCTGTCGGACAACCTCATTGTTTAGTGGGCGATGATATGTCTATATCAGGGTTGAAGTCTTGGAATGTTCGAGGACAAGGGCGTCTGGAGATTGAGGTTCACCGCTCTGTATGCGTGTCCCCGTGAAGGAAATTGCCGGTATTAAGCGGGGAGCGAGATCTTACAGGTGACTTGAGTAGGCATCCTTGACATACACCTTGCATAAGCGAAGGTATGAAGTTAGATCTTTAATCTTCCTTATTTCTATTGATGAGGAGTCGAAGATTATGATGTTGATCTGCATTTAATGTAGGTTCTCGACTTCACAGCCTCGAGGGCTGGTTCAACATCCACTCTATGTATCGGGCCTTGCATGATGACTTCTGGGAAGCGATTGTACATGGTACGGGGATTTGGGGCGTTCTTCTCCATTCTTCCCGTCATTGTCCACTGGGGTTACCTCGGGGCATTGTCTGGCGGTGGTTTCACGGACTTCGATCACTCCATTTATTGAGATTTGTGAGGTGATGATAGCGTCGATGGATTGGCGGTTTATCACGGTATGGAGTTTGGAGGGATCCGGTGCCTTGCGGTGATATTACCCCTACTGCGATCGGATCCTTGTTAGGAGTTCGGTGAGGCGCTCGAGGCGGGGCGCCATTACGTCTGAGTTCTTTAAGCATAGATTGTAGGCGGTACATTGAGTGAGCCCATGCAGATGATGTGAAGTCGGGGATCGCATTCTTACTGCGATTGTTCTGATGATCATTGAAGTAGCGCTGCCATAGCGGATAATTCCTCTCTGGTGTCCTTCACTTTGATCGGCGCCACTACGACCGTGGGCCAGTATAGGAGACTATGATTGGGGTTCCTACACCTTTGCTACTTCCTCAAAGGAATCGCATCGATCGCGCATGGCTTAATGAAAGCGTGGTTAGGATTCTAGTTTACTATTTGGTGAGTTTTTTCTTATCTTTCTGTATGCAGTTAAAGTGTTGACTAACGGCGGATGTTGCCTTTGTGTTGGCAGTTTTGGGCTATGAGAGGCTTCCATGTTTTGCGTCTGTGGCGTGCTGGGTTTGAACACCTATTCATGAGGCGGAAATGGCATCATTCTATCTTGGTGAGGTCCACATTGTTGAGGTTTCAACTCATTATGCGCCCTATTTGGAGTTGTTAACGGTGGATGTCATCATATGGGTTCCTACTACTGGAGAGCATTTGGGAGTTGGATTTGAGGATGGGTACCATTGGGTTAGTCGTCATTTCCACCATGATTCCTCTCTTCCTGAGATGGAGGATGGGAGTTCTATTTAGGAAGCGTGCTTATCGGGAGCACTACGAGGAGAGATTCGCATGTCGATCTTGCCTCTGCGAGGCGTTATTGCTTTGTTTTCGCGATCTGTCATTGACATCCATTGTTGTTGAGGATTAGCGGTTTACATTGTTAGAGGCCCCTGGACTCGGGAGATGTTCGGCATTGGTGGATCCTCGTATTATTGAGCTCGAGACCCACGCCACCACGGTTTATGGGGGATTTGGTTCCGGGATCCGTGATGATGATTGGTTGCTTTGTGTCAGAGATCAAACTCATATACCGCAGTTGTGATTGACTGGCATTTGGGCCGGACACATCTTTTTCATTCGGCATTTGGGCGAGAGATCCTTGAGAGGAGATCTTTTGATCCTTCCGGCTCGGCTGGCCCCTCGGTGACCGTATGGCTTTGCTTGGTCACGGATAACATCCACATAGATAGAATCCGGTGACTTAGGAGGAGTTACATTGGGTGGGCGAGGATCGATGATGTGAACATCGACACCATTGACTTTTTACGATGTATTTCGCTATCTCTTTTGATAGGCCTACATTTAGGCTATGCTGGGTAGCTTTCCCCCATTCTCGCTATATCTTTTGATGAGCCTTTGTTAGATGTTGGGTAGCTTCACCCCATTTCCACTGTATTTTAGTTATGCTGAGAGATGTATTAGATGATGATATACTTAGGAATGTATATGCAGGTTTTCCATTCCCTATATCATATTGCCATCTATTGTATCATACATGTTATTATGTTATGCATATGTATGTATGTCCGGAGATATTGACATTAACCCTGGATGGTCTTATGACACGACCCGTCTGATTTCTTCTTGATAGTTAGTAGTATTAATCATACTCCACCATTTTGGTGGTATCGGTATCTTGCTCATGGTATAATAGTATATCACCATCGAACATGGTGATAAGTAGATGATTTGTTGCGACATCTTATGACCACTGTTGATGTTTGAGGTTCCCATAGGATTTGTAGAGGTATACTGAGAGCACTAGGTATCGGAGGCGGAGGTTTTTGATTTGGGACCCAGATTTGACTCATACTTTGGAGGAGTATACACAGTTGGCAATCTTTGCATTGAGCCAGACCTTGCGTGCATATGGCTATTGGAACATGGCGAGATAGTTCATGACCCTCCGGATTGAGCGGCGTAGAGTAGTGCGGGGCGAGATTACATCACGGCCCGTGATATCCCGACCTTTTACGTTTGGTGATTTGGCTCGAGGATAGTTATGCCACGGCATTCCATTATCTGATGATCATTTGCGGAGACTACGAGGTGACTACATCTTTGCTACACTTATTGGCGGGAGTGTTCACGGGTAGCTTCGGTCGTCTTTGTATGTGTGGTTTATGTCACTTAGAAACCGATTAGTACACTTAGGCGGCGGGGTTTTGTTTCACCCATGATATAGCCATGTCGTACTCCTTTCGACTGCGGGTGTCACATATGATACATCGTGTAGTGCGACTTTCTGGCGGGGACTATAATCACGATGTTGGAGCTTAGCTCACCCTCTGACTTCATTACTCATGCTCGGGCATCGATTATCTCCCTCAGGTTTGGATTGAGGAGCATGATTACTTACCATCCATTTGGCCGTGATGTCGGTTTGACCGGTTCGGAGATTTTCACCCTTATGAGGGGCGGTGAGTCGGTAACGCTTCGCTTCCACCGTTTATCGGCGGATGATCGAGATCCGGGTTGTATACTGTTGAGATCGGTGAGTGTTGAGTTCTGTCGATCATCCGGGTTGTTACGAGTATTCGCATGGATGGATGCGAAGGCTGTATTGGCTGCGGTAGTATCCACGGTGCGGGATGTTGATTACGACGATGAGGAGCTTTATGGGGAGGTGACATTCCCATCGATGATTTCTCTTGCGAAATTTGCCGGCATTTGTGATGGATTCTCCCACCCAGGAGTGCCTTTGTTACTCGATATTAAATCACATCATTTGGGGCGAGCTTACGTCGATGACCTATGATAGAGATCGAGGCTAAGTAGCGATGTTGACAACTCTTGATGGGGGGCAGCGGCTCTGTTATGAGGGATGAGGCTAGATCGGCCGAGGATGCATTGATTGTGGGCGGGATCTTTGCCTTATACTTGCTAGGGATGTGACATTGCGAGAATGACACTTGGTGAGATCTCGGATATTTGTCGATCTTCAGGCATGAGTTCATACATTGATGAACATTATGCCACCATCACCGATTAGCCTCACGTCGCTGGCTTCGTGTAGATACCATTGGGCGACTTGCGGCGTTACCTCCATCTTGAGAGAGGATGCCATATTAGAATCGATAGTTCGTATACACACATGTACTGTAGAATGGCTTTTTGTATTTTCCTGCCTGGACTAGCATAGCCATTTTGTCATGTACAACACATATGTATATATCAAAGCATTATTATGTATGGCGAGGGAAATATATTTTGATTCACTTCCCTTTTAGTTATGCCTTGATACTTGCTTGATATTTTTGTTTCTCTAGGGCCTTGCCTTGATCTTGATGCATTACGAACTTATCCTTGATAGGTGGACATTGGGGGCGTCATAAAATCTCTCTGAGAAGCGGATCGTTGATCTCTATATATCCCTACCATCTTTGGTGTCTTGAGGGTGGTATCGGTATGGAAAGTGGAGAGGAGGGTGGTTTTCCTCTACGAGATTGGTGAAGTACCACGGATGGTGCATGATACTTCTATTTGTGAAAGCCAAGTTAATTCCATCTCTTATGGGTTGGTATTGCTCTTTGAGGCATGATCGCGACTTAGATGGTCATAGAATCTTCTATTTGTGAGAAGAGGTTGGGTAATTCCATCCACTTTGATAAAAGCAGAGTGAAATGTGGTGAATTGAAGGTTGATCGAGTCTGAGTGTGACAAGCATTTTTATATTACGGTAGGGTTAGGCGAACCATAAATGGTTGCCTCGTACTCTATTGAGGAGGAGATCAAATGCTGCGTGGTTTCGAACACGGTGTAAGAGGTTCGGCGCTAAATCTAAAAGCGGAAGCTTTATTGGTGAAGAATGGTGTAGAAAGTATTTTTGTTGTTTTTGTTTTTGTAGAGGAAAGGCGGAAATATTTTTGTGTTGTTTTTTTATTTTGGCCAAGAGCCATATAGAATATAGTTGCCCTCACATTACCACAGTGTCGGGGGGAGATCGGTCGGCGTAGATTCACCCCTCGAGCGAATCGTGACGAAAGAAGTGTGAATCCGTATATCACGAGGCTATCTTTGCCGAGGGAGAAGAAAGTTTGATCCCATAATGGGGATAAACTATTGGTGTGGAAAAAGTTT
>JAINUU010000067.1:0-152044 GCA_020205605.1 Panax ginseng
TTGTTCGCTAGTTCACAAATGTATATATATTGTTGAATGTTAGCCAGTTTGTTATTCAATTCTTTCAATCATGATATATTCTTAATTAAACTTAAACTTGCTGGGCAAACTTGTTGTTCACCCTTGCTATATCATGATAAACATTACAGATTAGGACGAATACGTCGAATACAGAAAAAGTCAAAGACAAATACAGCATGGGATTATATGTGCAGCTAAATTTGATTTGTAACAATAATGTATGATAATAACATTGTATGTCAGATAGGATATGGATTCAGGTATTAAGTAAAGGTTCTCTAATTTTGGGGTTAGTGTGTAAAGTTTAATGTATAAAATATTTATGTTTATATCTTCCACAATAGTTATAGAAATAATATACCAAATTCGTGGTGATTTGGGACCCAGATTTGGGGGTATTACTAGAATATTCCCTGACAAAACGAATATTTTATATCAAATCAACACCATACTATTCAAAATAATATTTAGAGAAAAATAACTCTTTATTCATAAAAGTTGGGGTCTTACGTTAATAACTTGATTTCTGGACATTGTTTGAGTGTTAAAGTGTCACACTCTTATAGTTTACATGTCAAGGAACAAAAGTACTACACTTAGGTAGCTTAACTACATCACATAAGTAAGATTTCGCTAGGTTAAAACCTGTCAGAAAACTTGTTCTTCAGTTTTCTAGAAATTCTAGAAAACTGGTTCTGTGCTTGGTCAACCTACTTTGACCACTAATAACTTGGATTCTGTTGATGATTTAAGTGTTTTTTTATGTCATGGTTCTATAGTCCATATGTCAGGGTATATCAATGATACACTTACATAAGCTAAACACATAACAGATGCAATATCTAAGCATCTCAAAACCTGTCAGACCATTTATGGGAATTTTCTAGGTTACCCAAAAATTCATATGCATGACTGGTCAACCGTGTTTGACCATTAATAACTTGGAATATGTACATAATATAGACATGATTCCACTTCCAGTTTACTCTTCTCATGGCATATTATAACAATGATACACTTAGCAAGTCTAACAATTAACAGACGATTTATGGTCATACGCTTTATAAAATCTTCATTTTCATACTTGGGGATGTTACATCCATGATATATCACAGATCACTATATAACATCCCATAACACATATATAAACATAAACACAAATTTGTCTAAGCATATAGGATCATTAGGTTAGGGTTTAAACCTTTTTATTTTTTTTTGCCAAATTTGTTTGTATGTATGAACCAAAAACAAAGGCATTCGGTGCCCTAATGATAAGATCATCTATGGACAATGCCCAAGGATGAGGAAACTATACTGTGAACTAAACCGTAATCCAACTAGTTGGTAATAAACCAATTGCGTAAAATTCAGACTATTTGTGGCTTCGATGAAGGAGAGTTATATGCAGATAACCTAGACTTACTGATATTAACGACATCCTTCGCAAAGACCGGGCCATAAAGAGGAAGAAGGTCGGAGTTGTAGCTTTTATTCCTAGCCTCCCGTGCATTTTGTAGAAGCAAATGTACCGTCAGAAGGCTAATAATACTCTTCGAAAAGATTTAAGCCTTAAAAATTTGTTGTTAGAAATTGCTAAAATAGCATCCCAAGAAATTCGAAAAGGAGTCCAATTACCAAGGTTTGTCATTGAAGAAGAATATTCTTCCAGTAAGTTAAGATTTTTTTTTACAATCGAAAAGCACATTTAAAAATAAATGGTCAAATGTCTCCTGGGACGAAGGTCAGAAAGAGGGCAATTCCATGTTGGGGCCCAACAACCTCAAGTCCCGCCATCGTGGGTACTTTAGAATGCGCAATGCCCAAAGGATGTTAGCAGATCGTATGGCGAAATTTGTTCCACACCATCGAGCAGCACAAGGATGTGTCAGCCGCTTCGAACGGGATGGCCTCCTCAGATTGATCAGTTTACATATGTTTTAGTATCACAAGCTTCCCGTAGTAAAATCCTATCTCGCAGTTGCAGGAGAGAGAGATGCTCCATTTTCCCACTGCACATGATCAGGTTCATTATTGGTCGCCCGGAGGAAGAAGTTCAAGTGTTACTTCCTAGCAATTGAACCGATGTAGAGACGAGAGAGGGATCCCCGTGATTGGACAAAAGATAACCGGAGGGGTTGACATGATTACTTAGCCAAGGGTCGAACTAAAGGTTTGCAGGTCCCGAGTATTTCTGCCCGCAGCCGCAAGGCCGTAGAAAGAAGTGGGCTTCCGTTTTAGAACCCGCTTCCATATTCATTAACTTGAACCGTGATTCCAATCAGCCAGAAAGATTTTTGCTTTAAAGTTGTGGCTTTTGATCCAGCTTTTACCTAGCAGAAGACGATTTAGAAATAATAATGCTAAATGACATTGTCAGAGAATGAGAGCTTTGGTTCAAATTCGTTAAGCTTTTAAATGACAAGACTACCTTTATTGGTAGGGAAGAGAAATATTCGCCCAAGCAACTTTTTGCACCACATTTTCCGAGTAGTTCGCCTATCTTCCATGTAAATCGAGATAAGATGGATTGGATTTTTTGAGAACCCCTTCTAAGAATGAAATGTGAGTCTAAAAACTTGTATAGAAAAGAGAGTAGTTTTAATTGTCGGAGCCTCGCCAGAGTAAGAAAGAACCTTGATGTCCAAGAGGTTATACTTGCTGGTGATCCCATAAATGAGAGGAATGTAATCAGCCTTTGAAAAGTTTTTTTTGACAAAAGGGGACTCCCAAAACTTTGAAGGAAGTGTTCTAACTGGAAACCAAGAAGAGAAGAAAATTCCTTTAACAGCAGAGGGTTCAGATTAGAGAGGAAAAATGACTTTAGTAGAGAGTTGGAATAAGCCCAGAGTATAAAGAGAAAGAAAGAATGCAAGAGTTTATGATGGATACAGTACGGCGTAGATGCATGATGTGAAAATCATAATGTCATCCTGCAAAGAAAAGATGAGTAAGTTTGTATTCTTGGTTTTCCAAAGGATATGAAAAATTCGTGAATGCAGGCTGCCTTGTTCTGGCCTTGAGGGAGAGCATTTCCACCAACCAAACAAATAGAAAAAGGGGAAAGTGGCCTCTTTGTTCCGAGACCTCCGGAGCTCCCAAAAAAAATCCTGCAAGAGATCCATTGACCTTTTTACAAAAACAAGGCGGCAGGTGGATACATGCTTTAATCCAACCAATAAAGGGAGAGGGAAATTTGAAAGCTCGTAATGTGTCAAAAAGGAAATCCCATCTAACCGTGGTCAAAAGCTTTTGGTAAGATCAATTTTAAGAGCACATCTAGAGGGACTCTGTGGTGCGGGAGGTAAGCCAATGAACATTTCTTGAGCTAGAAGAATATTGTCACTCACGCATCTTCCTTTTAACAAAGGCAAGATTGTGCTTTGTCCATAAGAAATGGAAGAACCTCCTTTTAGCTCGTTAGAGAGGATTTTGGCAATACATTTGTATATCGTTATGTGCAGGAGATAGGTCGAAAATTTACATGGAAGAAGGATTGAGCTTTTTAGGAATGAGAGCTTGAGAAATCGAGTGAAATAACCTCGTTAGCCTATCGTTGTCAAAGAAGTAGTGTGGCTGCTTTTTAGAAATCCACACCCACTATATCCCAACAACTAAGGAAAAATTGACATTAAAGCCATCCCACTCGGACTTTTGCTTCGCTTCATGGATTTAAGGACCTCAAGGATTTCTATATCGGAGACAGGCTTCCCAGCTTAATGGCTTGTGCATTATCGATCAAAATTCTAGAAGGAGGTGGAGTCAAAATTTGCAAACCAGATACTACGGCTCCTCAATAGTGTTGAAAAGATTGTCAAAAGTAACTCTACAAAGAATATCTTCAATGTGTTTCTTTTGCCGCTATGCACTAAAGAACCGCCGAAGTTCATGATGGATAAAATTTTATTAAGAGTTCCAACGGTTCTTCATTATGTTGGCAAAATAGCTAGAGTTTCGATCACCCAAGGCCACCGCTTAGCTCTAGATTTGAAGAAAAATTTCTCTTTCCAAGGTACCAGAGTTGATGATGACATGATTTTTCTCTCCCGTAAGAATAGTATCCAAGGTTGGTATATGGAGTAAGGTTCCAAGATCAGTGCGCCTCCTTCTAATCAGAAAGTAATTTCGTAGACACTAAATTCTCAGAGGTAGGTTGAGGGACACCTGAGCATGTCTAGTACATTTCGGGGCTCAAAAACATGGAAGGGATTCCCAGAGATGCGGTGTGTTCCAAGCATTACCCACCACCTCTTTGAAGCCTTCAAGAAGGAGCATGTGATTAAAGAATTGAAACCGACGCTTAGATTGAGGAAGTCAGATACCAAATCAAGAAGGACCAAAGAATGATCGAGATAATCCACGTAGGGGGCATATGTGACACGAGACATGTCAAGTTAGTGAACCAACCGTAGTTCCTCATAGCACGATCCAATTTTTGTGCAATCCTACGAGCAAGCCGTTTATGTTAGACCAAGTAAACATAGGACCCACACCTCTAATATCATCAATACCAATGTAATTTATGCAAGATTTAAAATCTTCCATCCCAATGTCCTAAGAAACATTATCATTGTTTGTTCTCAGATAGGTCCTTTATAACATTAAAGTCCCCCAAAGATGCACCAACTAATAGGAGGAGATATAGGAAATTAAGTCATGCCATAAGTCCCTTCTTTCCAAATAAGAATTTAGCCCATAAACAAAAAAAAGAGAGTAAAAAGTGGTACTAAACAAATCAACAGCATTGGACTTTACAATGTATAACTTGAGAGGAAACAAAAATAACATCCAAATTCCAAATATTTGGATTCCATCCAACCCAGATTCGCCATTGATATGAGTATCATAGTTGGGAAGGCCCAATTCCAAGAATGACAAATGTTCTTGGAAATTTTTGAAGTTTTAGCTTGTTTGACCCGGAAGTTTCAAGAAGACCCAAAATAGATATTCTATTATCTCGCTATAAGTCGCTTAGCAAAGCTCTGCTTCGCATTTTATTTAGACCCCTTATTAATTAGGAAGCTAACATAAAAAACTAAGAGGGGACGAATCAAATTTTGCCTTTTCCTCTTTCTCATTTTGTAAAATTGAGGATTATCATTTCTATAGCCTCTGCTTGTTCTTTAGATCTTTGCCTTCCTTTTTCATCAATCACCTTTTAGTTTGGAGACTAGTGGATTTGGGACAATAGGATTCAAATCAGAGTTATCCGGATGATCTTCCTCATTTATAGGGGCAAAGGTGTTAAGTGCACAAGGTATTTAGAAGAAGTAAGGTACCGTGAAAGCTTACTCCACGAGTAACATTCACCCAATAACATGAACAGAGGAAAATTTGATGCTCGTAAGAGAAGAATGAACATGGCAAGGATTTGAGATAGTGACACGGATGGCCCAACCGTAGGAGCTTTTGAACTTTGATCCACCGATAGTTTTCTTAGGACATTTAATCGGAGAATGACCAAAAACATTACATGTGGGGTATGAGGGAGGTTTACTTTGGTATTCAACATCAACAGGAACATAAATGCTATCCAAAGAGTCATCCATTTTAATACCATTACCTAATAGAGGGGGAAAGGAGAAAGAAGTTTTTAACTTCAATGCAAACACACTAGTATATTATCGTAAAATCATTTTGGGAAGTCATTTCATCAGTGAATAACGGCTTCCCAATAGCACTTGCAATGTAACTTATTCCCCCTCATCGACTAGTAAGAGAGGGAATGTTTGTTAGCTTTTACCCATATTGGGAAAACACATCACATTCGATTTGGAGAAAATACACCCTCCTTCCATTTTCAGAGAACAATGCCTTTTGAAACAAAATGCCAGTGGGACGAGAGGCAAGTATATTATCTCTGGCCGTAAATAGAATCAAATTTGAAGATATAATACCCTTTATTATGGAGGAACACATTTGAAAGGCCCAGATGTCCCCTATAAACGCCTAGAGCTATAGGTTCCACAACCTTAAAGGGAAGAGAAGATCAGAAAAGTACCCAACCAAACTTGAGGCCCAAAGCCGTTACCTCTCGCAACATCTCGTAGGGGAGGACGGATCGTGATGGTCCCATCGTCCAAAGTGGGGTGGTATGAAAGATTTAGAGGATTTCTGCATCGCTTGCTCCACAATATCACTCCAAGTCTTGGTGTGTTCTTCACGATGTGATCAGAGTGGGAATTTCACCTTCCTCAAGAAAAGGGCGGAGATTTTAAAAGAGAAACACCTCCGAGAGAAATTAATGGGACTAATAGCATCCACCCCGTGATTTACCAAAATTAATGGTTTTACCCTCCAAGAGAAAAGCTTGCACATCATTAGAAGAAATTCCATGAGAGATAGAAAGGGACATGAGATGGAGATTCTTTTTTCTTTTCAAAAGAGCTTCTTTCGCGATCTTTCAAAGAAAAGTGTTGAGCACAGAGAAAATTTCCTTTCAGTGATTTTCACCCAAGGGATGACCAAGATCAATCACAGAATCGGGAGAAGAGGAGTCAATGAGTTAACCCTGAGTACCAAGAGTATCCGATTCACCCATCTCCTCAACATGAAAGAGATGAGGGCCGTGGGAAGATGAGTTTGAAAACACTATAATCAAAGCAAAAGGTCCTGTGGAGGCAACTACTAACTCGAAGTTCCCCGGTGACAAGTGGTTATGACTAACCATGATGAAAATGCTATAACAGAGTAAAGAAGAGCAAAATTTTAAAGAAAGAGAATACAAATGAGACTTGGCTAGGTTAAATGAAACACAAATGAGCTTATCTTTTGATTTGTCTTTCTTTAATCTCTCCATCTTTGGATCTTGTGGATGTTAATGTTAAGCTATGTGGCATGTAATGGATGATCTGCTGGATTTCAAGCACATGGTGATATCTCAAGTGGTGTGTCACTAGATTTGGCAATATTTTTAACTTAAAAGTTAAGTAAAGGGTATTTTAGTAATTTCACATCCAAAAGGAGTATTTTGGTAATTTCCAAAATTGGGAAATGGATCGTAGATTAGACCGTGAATATCCGATATGTGATTATATTTGTTCACATAGTTGGATCGCATAATTTATGTGATAGGATAGGAATATACATGTGCGCCATGTGCAGACCTAATTGAGAGCATCAACTAGAATTCCTCGTTTTGGTTCATTCACACAAGAATGTGTCAAATTGCCTAATCGGATGTTCTTTTCGCTCTATTCCCTTTGGGTAGATTAGAGGATAGGGTTTGTATGTACCTTGAAGAGGAGCACGCCTAACACTTACGAAGTTCTAGTCAACATTCGTCGCCGTGACCACTAAGACCAAAGGGAGAGTTGGGAGGTTCATTGAAGCATTATTGCACGCCAAGTGTTTGTCAAAATGTTTGTAAAGTGTGGGGGAAGTTATGATCTTAGCTTGTAGCCACTTTTAGATACTCGGGCCAATAATCATTTACTTGCTTTGTTAATTTAGGGTAAATTAGATTAATTAAATATCTTTTTAAATAGGTATACATCACCCATCTTGGGTCGCCAGATACATGGTATGTAATACAAATACAATCTTAAATATACAACAAAAAAGTCGTCGAGTTTTAATACAAATATTGTCTTCTAGATAATATTCACTTTAATAAGTCCTCATTACATTTATTATCACACTATTTAATGTAATAATGAGGACTACTAATGCTATCATCTCGACCATCACTCCTGCCCCCAACTAGTCCCGCCACATTCTCATTTCCTCAAGAGAATAAAGGAAAGAAAGGGTGAGCTCAACTAGCCCAAAGAAGAAATATTATGACTAAGATAATGCGTAATAAATTATCATTAGCCTTCAACAATGTTAAACCGATAAAATACAATAGACAACAAGTTTAATCAGCAGCAATGAATAAGCAATCCATTAAAAGAGCCAAGTAAGAGAATAAAATCTACTATCTTTTATGATTTAAAAGGTTTTTCATCACTTTTATTATCGAGACTCACTTTAATAAATAAATCCACATCATCGAATCACCCTCGCAGACTACTACCAAGGATATTCTTTAGTATCACGACTCACAATTATCCATGCACTACGGGCCAAGAATATTTGTGTATTCATCAATGGTCATGATCATGCCAACAATCGGCCCATCAATGCACTACGCGCCAATGAGGACTTTTATCACATCATTTATAATATTACGGCCATGATTATACCGAATAATCCTCGGTCATAATCATACCAAGTCCATCTATGCACCATGTGCCATGATGACTTTCAAAAATATAAACACGAGGATGATGACAATGATATAAGAATTCAATAAAACAAGTTCAAGAATTAATTTATCCAGAACTAATAACATCCAAATTGTCAACATGATACTTTTGTAAAGTAAAATTCAAGAATGCTCAAGAATATTTCCATGAAAAGATATCGATGAAGCGCAAATATCAAGGATATTCCACTAATTTCATGGAGTATAGAAATCAAAATTTTAACCAACCGAAAGTATAATAAAGAATGGAATAACAAAAGAAATCACCATGCATGCGTGATTTCAGATAAGACAAAAGTTATTCCAATGTAATAATAAATAATGAACTGTGTCGTGAAATTCACAATCATGTGATGTTCCAATGTAATAATAAAGAATAGAATAATAAATAAATCACCATGCATGCAGATAAAACGATGCAAAGATATTCCAATGTAATAATAAATACGAATAATAAATAATGGAACCGTGTCAAAGTGAAATTACACCTGATGTGATATTCCGATGTAATATTAAAGAATGGAATAATAGAAGAATTTCACCATGTATAAAGATTTCAGATAAACAAAAGTTATTCCAACATAATAATAAAGAATGGAATAATGTAGGATTTCACCAAGTATAGGAGTCCACAGAGTTATGTAAAGGTATTCCAGATACAAAGTTATTAATAATAAAGAATGGAATCAACAAATGTATGATTTTACCAAGTATAGGGGAGCCACGAGATACAAAAGTTATTCCAATGTAATAATAAAGAATGGAATAATGTAAGTTCTCTTCATGAATAAGAAAGAATAACACCCCTTACAGTACAACAAATAATATCCCTCACCGTGAAAAGACACCGGATATCAAAATAAGTGAAGTGCGTAACACTCTTCTTCTTCTCTCTATAATTTCTCTCTAAAGTTTCAAAGTGAATTGTAAGAAATAATGAAGGAATGAGCTTCTATTTATAGAAAAACCGAGAGTGTCTCGGTCTTAACGAAGGGTCAAAATGACTTCGTAATATCAAGAGACAACTACTATTCATGTAAGGGTAATTAACTCGAACAATCAAGAGGCAAATAACTCTTGGTAATATCAAGAGACAACTACTATTTACGAAAGGGACAATTAACTCTCGTAATATCAAGAGGTAATTAACCTTCGTAATAAGGACAAGTTAATATTAAGACTTTAAATCAACGATCCATATTGATTTACTATTATAATTTCAACCAACTATTAAAAATTAAGACATCTCCTCATGGAATAATATTGTACCCAAATACCCGAAAGGAACAATACTAGAGTGAATAGTAATCGGTGAATAAGAATCAGTGAATAAGAACCTCGTGAATAGTAACTCATGAATAATAACTCATGAATAAGAATCGTGAATAGAATCGTGAATAGAATTCATGAATAAGAACTCGTGAATAGTACTCTACCTAAAAGTGTCCCGAATAATTCGATTGAACAATATAACCTCCAGACAACAATTATTATCAAATAGATGTCGATTTCTACTAACACAAATAATCCCAACACAATGAAACTATCAAATTCATCTTTAATCAACACTTAACTTATTCATCATTAATATTATAACTCACAATATTTAGCAACCAAAGTTGTTCCGTGAAGAGCAGGGACTTTCCAATAAGGATTTCTCCCTATCGCGCGTAATTAGGTGACCAAACCTCTCCTCGATGTAACTTCTGCATTGTAAATATTGCAATTTAATAATATGAATAACTTTGTCGTCCTCAATTATTGATTTAATAAAATAACATATTATGCAGATGATATTGCGGACAATAATCTAATCAATAATACGAGATATGATGAAGCAATTATCAGAAAGTAATAATGCAAAGATAACCGAAAGTGATTTATCACTTAAGCATCAATAATCAATACCGTGCGTGCTACTACGCAACCAATGCCAGACATCGCATTACTTTTACTAATGGTAGTTCAACAAGATAACTTATAAAACCTCCGCCATTATTTTCATAAAATATTTTTGTCGTTTTTAACTACGACAACAAGCTTCCGCTAGGGTCCACCAATGATTGTACTGTCGCATAAATATTCCCCGACAAAAGAATATTTCCCACCAATTTAATATTTATAACAACTTGCATACTTTTGCAAAATTTTTAAATACTACCCACAACTATAACATTATATCAAATCCATACCATAATATTTAAAAAATATTTCAAAAAATTAAATATTTATTCATAAAATGGGGTCTCACACTGCATTTGGTAAATATTAGTCATAATTCCTCGTGGAATCGATAACTTTCTTATCACTATATTATTTGTTAGACCGCTGTGATATTTACGCAGCGGTTTATCACCATAAATCAACCAAAGAAGTTTTTGGTGTCGTTGCTTCGGAAATTATTATTCTAATATTGTCCACTAGAAACTCAAGGCCATCAAGGCCCATTTTGCTCTTCAACCATCAATGCAATGCCACTTCAATATGAACTCATAACAACTATCACGAACGCGCTTAACAAAGAAAAACTAGCAATCGCAACACCAAGCAGAATTAAAATTGTTGATTAAGTAAGGCATTTTTCGATCAATAGCATAACACACACCTCTTTTTGACCCCAAGTTGTTCCCCAAACCCTCCCCAAATCAAGCCATCCAATTACATAACATCCTACCCTAATTAAACCCTAAATTATTGCCTTATCTCAATGGATTTCTCTTGCCTATTCTTCAAATTTTAGGGCTCTCAACCAATATTTTCAAGGTATTTGGCTTTCTTTTCCTCTTAGGCATTTGGATATCTAATGGTATTAGACTTCCTGCTTCGTGAAATTCAATCGGGCTTGCTTTTATAAATTGCTTGGGATTATTGTGATCGACTGCTTGACATCTCTCGAGAAAAATTTTGGGTTTGAAATATCTAAACCAATCCTCAAAGTTGATTTTAAGTGTCGATACCAAGTGTTCATTTAATTGCTTCAATAAGAATTAACTTGGTCTTGAGCTCGAATGGGCCGATTTAGATGGTTTGAATGAGCAATTTATCGTCGTAACAAAGTGCATTCTTAATATGGCTTCAAACTAGCTAGCCGCTTTTAGTTCCTTCCAAGCGTAAGATCGCAATGGGGCATGAGATTTGTAAAGGCCGATAGTGATTGTAATGCGATCGCAAATCGCCCATGATCATACCGTGGAAGCCTCTATTTTCATATACGCATGTTTCAGAAAGAGGCATTGCCCATTTTAAGTTTGTTTTCTATCTTGATATGTCATGCTAGGGCTTATATCTTTTGTGCCATGCCATGGCTATGCCAAACCCTATTTGAACCTGCTTATATGATTGAATGGGTTGTATAGCTTATAAATTTTTGATTGTGGCTAGTGATAACATGTTGGATTATGGCTATGTCAAAGAATATGTGTTAAGTATGTGTAGATGAAGGTTTAGTTTAACTCAGTAGTTGAGACTATTATTGATCCGCTCCTTCTTAGTGAGCACCAACCAAACCGTTTCTAGCTAGTTGTTTTTCCGATATAGTTCGTGTAGCTTATTGTTTTGAAAACACGCTACCTCTGCTTAACTTAAGTGATTAAAAGGTAATAAAAGACTTGGGCACTTTATGCAAGTTCAGATCTTGGATTTTGGCATGTTTTACACGTTATAAAAAAATAGCAAAATAAAAAGAAGAATAGTAATAACCTTATTCGATTCAAGCTTCAGTTACGTGGCCTCTGCTACTCGAAAGTTATTAAATCCTTAGGGGTGTTCTACACCCAAAGGCCCTAAAGTCGATGTGTTTGGAACTCATCGATCTAACACTGCTATATGGGTAACTTTAAAAGCCTAATGTAATAAAAACATCGCACGCATCATGCTAAAGGTTATGATAGTTATAATATAAAGAATAAAAGTCTAATTTGGCTTAAGTTTGATTATGTGGCCTTTGTTGCTCAAGTTATTAGATCCTTAATGGTGTTCTAATGTCACACCCCCAAATCTAGGTACTTCATTCCCACAAGATTTGGTGCTCACTATCCATACATTCAACACTATCTACCCAAATAAAATAATATTTAAACCATAATCCTCCTTATAGAACTAACTCAACGTAAAGTGTAGAGTTAGAAAACTGCCTTTGAGCGTAAGCTATAATATTAAACTCACGCTCACCTACACAGGTTTAAAAACCACAATACCTATTAGATATGCTAACATACCACAACACGCATATTTCTAGCTAAACTTATCATTTTAGCACAAGTCTTATGCTACCATATATATTTCAGAATTCCCAAGTGTTAACATCACAACACTTATCTAACATTCATTGTATAAACTAAGTTATCACATAATGCGCTCAGAGCTTACTAATCACTTTTACAACTTTCAATTCATAATCCACATAACATGACTCGCTTAACGTTGTTGTTACATGATTCTCACATTAACTTATCATTAAGCTAAGTTAAATTGAACGCCAAACTCGCTTAATTAGCAGACTTCACCGTTCTCGTGATTAGGTATCAAGCGCAACCACGCCTAATTTTATATCGGGTTGTAAATACACGACATGACCGCTGCTCCACGCTTAAGAGATATGCTACCACGCCCACGCATGTATTCCGGGCTTTTGCGTAATCGTAGCTACGTACACTTTCTTAAGCCAACTAACACGTAATTTCACCCACCAAACAAAGGATAATAACATGTAAAAATGGTATAGAACTATCACAAACATATTTGTGAACATATCCCACCAATTAAAACAATTTAACAACAATTTAAGCTAGGTTAATTTCTCAAATTCCATGTTTCTCATATAAAACTCAATTTTTGATATTCATCCCAAAAATCATCACTGTGAATTCAATACTTGGCCAAATTCACTCCATTCAAATTACGTTATGCTCGTTTCTTAATAAACTAACATATACAAGACTCGAATTATAGTTTAACATACGAATTAACCATCAAAATTGGTACTTACATAAGCCACATGGAAAATATATAAACTGCCAAAATTTTCTACTGTTAGAACGAAATTAGCATGCAATCTCTTGGTAAAATGTAAACTCTAAGATCACCAACATGTATAATCACAATTAACAAATATACATATCAACAATTCCGCTAATTTAAATTCATTGTACTTAGAAGGTTTATGTCGTGGATACACATAAACATATATATATATATATATATATATATATATATATATATACAATACTAAGGTTATGTGAAAATACTCTTTAATTTGCTTGAAATCCTTGCTATCACCATCGACAATCACTATGAAATCCTCGTGTTTTCTCAACTCTCTTCAATTCTTCTAAACTCGTATTTAGCCAAATAACCAACTGACTAACCAAAGATGCGTGATAATACAAAAATCGACAGACATAATAATACATACTAATTATAATATCGCCATAAAACTAACGTGATATATTATAAATATATTATATTTATTATTTTATTTATATTATTTATTTTATTTAAATTCAAAAATTAGAAATTCAAAAGTCATAAGGCTTTGTTTGGAAAAAAACCCTTTAAATTTTAAAGAATTAATATATTAAGCTCTTGTTTCGCAAAAAAACTAAATTAAATCCTTTTTAATTTATTTTAATAAACACTTTAGTTTATAATTTTAATCACATATTTTTTATTTGGATTCCTATATCCAACATTAACTCCATTAAATTAATCACATACCATATTTTAATTAAATATAGCATATTAGCAAATATCACCAAAATTATAATTTTTATTATAACTTTATTTAATAATTTAATATACCATCTAAATTATTAAATCAAAACAACAATATAACATCTCATGTTATACTACAATTCTCTAAATTATAAATTAATTTAATTTAGAAAAATTCTAATAAATTTAGATTCAACAATAGATTAAATCAAATAAATATTTATATCAATAAATATTTAATATTACAATTTGAAATTTCAATCGTTATATCTACACCTAGTGCCCTAAAGTCATCTGGCTTGGGAGTCATTGATCGAAAGCTTGTTACATGGGTAACTCTGTATAGCCTAATGTAGATGAGCATTGCACAAGTCAAATTTTGTTTTTATCATGTTAGCAGATCTCCCCTTATTTTGGTGAAAGTTCGTGTCACGTGTGAATTCTTTTCAAGGCAAGGCTACCGATTCTCGACATTTCCTTTCGATATGTTCTTGCATCTCAGATATTGTTTTAAATGCTTGGTGTTGTTTGAGTTTAAAGAGTTAACATTTTCATTAAGGATCGATTGTGTGAACTTAGTTTGAGCTATGATTAGTTAGGATAGTTGGTATTCACACACCCACATAGAATGGATCAAATACATGCCTTAAGCTTGAGATTAATTGAACTCCTTACTCATAACTATGTCTTTCAGATTCTCCGAGAATAGTTATTTTGAGCTTTGAGGCCATATTGTAGGTTTATAGTTATTTAAGTTAATTCGTGAGTTATAGTTTGGGAGTATTTGATGAATGGGATTTATACCCGCTAAATCAGGACCTCTAATACTTAAGAAGATACTTTTATTCTACTTTTTCTCGCTTTCATTCTATTTTTCCTTCACAAACGAAAGCGCCATAAATACCACTTATCGATCGGACTGACGACACGCCACAATGCCTGCTCGTTGTCAAAGTCTCAAGCGCCCAAATACCACCTCCGGGCCTTCCCAAGAATAAGGTGGATGGGAAACGACCTAGTTGCTAAAGATATATATATATATATATATATATATATATATATATATATATATATATATATATATATATAGCAACCCCTTTCTCTCAACACACGTAACTCCTTCTCTCTCTTTAGATAGCTTTAACATAGTTTTCTCTATTTTGATAATCATTGTACATATAGCTTAGGTAGATTAGGGTTATGATTGGGATTTCTTGGAGCTTAAGAGCAACACTTGATCGAAGGCTTAATCAATGGGATTTCTTAGAGATTGAAGACATTGTGACAGAGTTTATTCTTCTCTAGTTTTTCCTTTGATTATGTATTTATAAATGTTGTTATTATTGCTACTTATATTTACTTTACATTTATGAACCGAATATTGGCTCTAAGATTATAATGGAACCCACGTTAATTTGAATTGATGATTTTTTCCCTTTGGTTGGCACCATATGGTTTGGCTCGATATTTATGCTTAATATTTAATTGCTAAGGAATTAGTGATTAATTGGGTAATTTATAAGAAATTGGGAAATGGACCGTAGATTAGATCGTGACTATCCGATATGTGATTATGTTTGTGCTCACAGCTGGACCGTGATAATTCTGCGACAGATAGGAATATACTTCAGCGCTAGCTGCAGACCTAATTGAGAGCCTAAACTAGAATTCTTTTGTCTTTTGTTCATTCAATGCTGAGAATGTGTCTAATTGCCTAATTAAGACATTCTTTTGTTCTATTCCCTTTGGGTAGATTCTAGAAGATAGGTTTATATGTATTCTGTAAGAGGAGTACGAACACTTAGGAGTTCTCATCAACATTCCGGCCGTGACTACTCAAGACCTAAGTGGGAGAGTTAGAGGTTCAAGTTGAAGCATCAGACGCTAAGTGTTCGACGTAAATGTCTTGCAAGTGTGGGGAAGTTATGATTTATCTTGTAACACTCACTAGATACCGGGCCGTTAGCTATTTACTTGCTTTTGTTAATTTAGGGTTAATTATATTAATTAAATATCTTTTATTTTGCTTTTAATAAGACCTAAAACGATGTAAAGCTCTGTGATTCTGTAAATATTAGTCATAATTCCTCGTGGGATCGATAACTTTCTTATCGCTGGTATTACTTGTTAGATCGCGATACTTGCGCCGCGTGTTTATCACTTGCAAAATCAACCAACAAATTTCATGTTGTAGTGAGCTAAGAGATGAATCACCGATGAAATTAATTCTCCCTAGCAACCCTTGTATCTCCTTCTCTCTGCTCTCGAGGTAATCCGTATCTCTATGATGGCTTTAATCTTTGCTTGATCTAGCTCAATGCCTTAGTTGATCACCAAGAAGTCCAAAAGTTTGCTTTCGATTTAACCACAAAAGCACACTTGGTTGGGTTCACTCAAGTTATATTTCATGAGCGGATGAAAAGTTTTCGAGATGGTCATGTGGTTATCTTCCTTTCGATTTGACGATGATATCGCCCACATAAACCTCTATTTTCTTTATGCATCATGTCATGGAATAGAGACATCATGGTTTCTAGTATATGACAACGACATTGGTAAGGCCAAAAGCTAATTGTCGACAAGCAGTAGGTTATCCAGGTGATAAAGGCAATTTTCTCTATCTTCTTCAAGAACTATAATTTGATGGTATCCAATAAACAATGACAAATGAGTACATGTCATATCGGGTTGTGTTATCTATTAGAATGTGGATGAAAGGTACCGGAAGTCATCTTTGAGATCTGCTTTGTTTAGATCCCGATAATCCACACATACTCGCACCTTCCCTCTAGGTTTAGGCATGAGAACCACATTGGACATCCATTCAGGGGAAGTTGATACCATGATAATGCCCGCTAAACTCACTGGATAATTTTTCTTGACTTTCAAACTCCATTCGTGCTTCAATCTCCTTAATTTCGCTTTGACCTGGCTTATATCCTTCTTTGATGGGCGCCTATAAACGCACTATATATGTGGACAATCCCCACCATGTCATCATGCCACCAGTGAATACATCCTTAAACTAGATTAAGAGTGAATCAGTCTTCATTTGGTTAGGGGTAAGATCATTCCCTGATTTGGATTTCCTTGGGATTTTCCGGAGTTTCAATATTGACAAATGATGGTTTGCTCAAGGTTGGGCTTGGGTTTGGGTTTCGGGTTTGGGTTTGGGCTTGGGTTTGGGTTTGTCTTCGACCATCCTTTCGATCTCCTCCGGAACCTCAATGTCATCTATCTCATCTTGATCAATCCCCATCGCTCAAAGTCTAGTTCTACATCAAAGTCATAGTCACTATTTTGATTTGGCAACTCATCAAAGAAAGTTAAACAAACGCAACTTTGGAGTCCTAAAATAAAATGCTTTTACTTAATATTTGGAACTGCTTAACATACAAAAAGTATCAAAGATAAACAAAAGTAAATTTCTAGCACTAGCAACAAAAGTAAGCAGTTTGATAATATATACACTTCTGTGTAAGGTAGGGACTTTCTCATTCTTTTTACCCTTTACGAGTGATGCAAGGAGTGCTGCTCCAATTATCCAGAGTCAGGTCATTGTTGACAGCTGTGATGATCCTTGGTTGTTGTTTTTCTCCTCTTTGATGATGGCCAGAACTAAATCCATATTAGGGTCAGCCTCTTTCCCTAGAACATCAATCTTAGCCCAATTTATGAAAGGGATTGAAAGATGGTCTCCTGTGTGGTCAACTTTCTTTCCAATGATAGCCTCACCCTCAGTAGGTGCTAGGTAGAACATCTTTGCAAATTAACTTTGAACCTCTTGGAGGAAGTGCTCATTCTGAATCTTTTCTTCCTTGGCGGAAAGAGGGCGCTTTCTTTGTCTTTAACTAAATTAACCTTTGGCATCAGCAGGATTGACAAAGAGGCAGAAATCTTTCTTACAGATTTCTTAAAGCCTGCCTCAGTGAAATTCGGTAACAGGATAGTGGATAGATGAACCGGCATATGCTTATACAAGTATTCACGCTTAATCCATGGAAGTAGTCTAATCCAACTTTCCCTATCTAGCTAGGTATCCGAATTGGACTCTTAATTCCTTTGGTCGATTCTTTCCCAACCATTTTCTTGGCCGAAGCCCAAGGTTATCATCTCTCGATGGGCGACATTACTTTGGGAGAGATTTTAGGTTTGAAGGTTGGTGCCCCAATAGATCGATAATGAGTGGTGCTCATCAATGCTTGAAAACAAGCATGCTCAACTTCTTCATTGAGGTTGATCAAAGGTACATTCCATTCATATGAGCTTAGATACCGTTCAAAGATTAATACTACCAGATTACCATTGATGATGTATTTTAACCTGCTGATGAAGTATGGATGGGATCGCTCCCTACCATATGAATTCAAGGTCTTCCTAATAATAAATTGTATCCAGAGTGGATGTTTAACACTTGATTGAAATGTGGAACGTATGTGGACCCATCTCCACTAGAAGCTCTATTTCTCCTACCTTGTCCTTGTCACGAGATCCATCAAAGGCTCTTATGACAACATGATCTGGTCCAATTCAGCTTTTGAGTTGATTTTCATTCTTCCAAGGTATCATAAGGACAGATGTTCAAGGAAGATCCTCCATCTATCAATACCCCCTATCACATATCTTGAGGATATCACTGCTATATGTAGTGACTTTTCCTTTTGCTGGTATGTTATCATCCGTGAAGGATATCACATCACATTACTATTGAGGATGTGATCTACCAAATGACGGAATTTTTTTGTATCCACCGTTTTTGGCAGGTGAGCTTCTTCTAGGACTTGCATCAGGATTTTACAATGATCATCCGAGGATAATATCAGATCAAAGATGGAGATTTTCCTGGGAGCTTCTTTTAAACGCTGAACCACTTTTTTCTTCATTATGCCCCATTTTGTTGAGGAATTTCAAATCTTCTCCTGATATTTTCCTCGTGGTTTTAGTAACGGGTTTTAATACCCTCCGAAAGTTAGGTATAAAAGGTTATCCTTAGATAGATGTTGATCCAAAGCTTTCCCTATAAATGGAAACATTAATGGTACCAATGCAGCAATCCTCATAGGAATTTTGCCTATGTCATTCCTCCTCGAATTACCAAGGATATCGTAGACGTAGTTCCTTTATAGGAAATGATAGCTACCATTTCTTTCAAACTTCCCTGCTCCGGAGGAAAGATATCTTCTTCTTCGTGGAAGGCATTGTTATTTACCATTTGCAAATCACCACTCAATGAGATTCTAAATTAGGTGTCTGAGTGCCCAACAACCTTTGTGTCATGACCTGGGTGCTGGAAAGGTATTGAATATTTTTAGTTGCACCAACCTCCTAGATCGGGGTCCATTGGAGGTAACAACATGTGATCTTCCTTCATCGATCAATATTTGTAGAATCTCTTCCCTCGATTGGTTTAAAGGATAGAATTGTCTCTTAGCTACAAATTTATAAAGGCCCCAAAATTCGGTCTTTTTAACCTCTAACTTAAAAGGCCACGATACATTCCGGCCTATATTGTTTATAACTATTATGGAATATACATGCATACATTGTTCATTTTAAAATAATGCTACATAATTTCCCAAGGTTTCAACCTTAACTCATACATACAAACCTTTAGATTCACAAAGCTTTACATAAATAACTTCAGATCAAATAACTAAATAGTTAACATGCATAACACTCTAATCTTGTCATTTGCTTCAGGTCTCTGCCTTTCCTTGAACATTCGCCTTAATCTAAAATTTGTTATCATAATATAGCAAGAGTGAGCAACTACTTTGCTCAAAGAAGTTTAAATACAATAAAGATATATCATGATTGAAAGAAAGAATAAGCTTTCAATTTTCAACAATATAATAATTGTGGAAATGCATGAATCAAAGTTTCAATAATTGAATTCATCAATCAATAATGTTGGGTGGTTAACAATGACCATAAAAAATTTAATTTTAACCTTATGGTAATGAAGGTGATCACTTTCATACCCGATGAACATATGCAACATGCACTAAGTGTGAATCAATAATCAAAGATGGAATAATTATAAATAATTAAACCACTAGCATGCTTAAAACATAATAATTCGAAGTTTGAGTTAAGAAACTTGTCTCACGGGACACCGACAAGCGCCTAATTTAATCTCTTATAAAATACCTATAATTTAGAAGATTGATCTTTCAATCAAAGATATCATATCTCATCTCAAAATACAACTATTCTTAAAATAAATTATCTAACACTTAGCCAGATAGTCAAACATTAGATAAATCCTTAACTTAATGACGCCTTTTGATAATATTTTAAATCACTTTAATTCATCATCTTAAAACTCTCGCCTAATATTATTAATCACTTAATAATATTTTATTTATTTAATAATAATCACTTCATAATATCTTAATCATATCCAAATATTATTAACCATTTAATAATAGTTTATTCATTTACAAATATTATTAATCATTTAATAATATTTTAATTTGAAATATTATAAATTACTTAATAATATTATAATATAATATTGTTAATCCTTTAATAATATTTTAATTATTTATTAAATTCATAAATAATTAATTTTAATTGTTTACCCTTTACTAACTTATTTAATAAACCTAAAATGTCATAACGATAACATTTCATCAAAAATGAACAAACTACCCTCTAAAATCTTTTTTCCTCATATCAATGGTCTTTGGTTTAAAAATTTACGTTTTTACTCTTTTTAACATTACATTACTTATTATTCACATTTATCCCTAATTCAACCATTTTCTTGAAAAATATCAAAATAGTTCCAAAATTTTTCTTTTCCGGGATTGGATGATTATAGCTCCCTTTATCAACATTTTTTTTGAATTTTTAAAATTCATTATTAATAGTAAATGAATTTCAATTTCATAAATTGAAATTTTGTCCAAATATTCCAAACTATCAGGGGATGTTCTAGTTATGTATATGTACTTCATGTAAGAATTTCACAATTTTAGAATTACACACAAAGAGTTATTCAAGTTCACTTTTAAAATAGTATTTTCTTGTAAAATCCATAACTTTCATTCCCACACATCCCAAAATGGTCATCTTGGACAGATCTTCATAACTCATTATATTATTATACCAAATTTTTCCAGAATTTGTAAAGCACAAAAGTGGACGAAACAACCCCTCAAGAAAACTCAAGAGGAACTTGTTTTCAAGTTTTTTCTATTTCTTTACAATCTGGACAGCTTTACCAAAAACAGCCACCATGGCTTTGCATACTATTATTTGTTAGTGCTACCACTTGGGCTTAATAACTAACTTACATATCTAACACCCTCTTTGACGGATCACAAAAGGAGTCAGAGATTTCAAATGGTAGTTAACCAAAGTGGAAAGAAATTAGGATTTTCTAGTCCCAAGGACATAGTTTCCTTTTCTTTCCTTTTGATCCATATTCTAACACTCAATATCATGTGAATCAAGAGTTTTTGAGGATAGATCATTAACTCTTTCTTTCATCAAAACTTAAAAAAAAAGAAAGAAATAAACTTGGTTAAGGAATTATTATACCTTGTTCTATGTGCTACCTTCCTTGTTCTACCAAAGTAGTCGATAAACTTTGGATTCATAAAGTTGAAACCCTCCTTGCCTTTAGACCTCTCTCTTCTTTGCTATGTTTGGTTTGTATATATAAAAACACAAGAAATACAAAGGCAAAGGGCATACCTCATTTATAGTTAATTCATCTATCGACGTAACTAATAGATGAAAATACTATAAGAGCACAAAAGCTAGTGTAAGACCCCAACTTTCATGAATAAAGATGAATTTTTTTTAAATATCATTTTGAATATTACTTGTGAATTTGTTGTGAATGTTATAGTTGTGGTAAAATATTTATAAATTTTGCAGAGAGCAAGCAAGATGTTATAAAATATTCGATTGGTCGTGGAATATTCGCTTTTAACATGGAATATTCAGACGATCAAGACAATCATTGGTGGACCCCACAACGGAATTATTATCAGAGTTATAAAACGATAGAAATATCTTTTTATGAAAATAATGGCGATAGTTTTACCGTTAAATGTCAAATTACCCGGTAATAAAAATACAATAATATGCATGGTTGCATAGTAGCACACCTGCTTTTTGATTATTGATGCTTACGTGAGAAGTCACCGCTTATACTCAATTATTGCTAAAGAATTGCTACATAGTATCTCACGTTATTTGATTTAATTATTGTCAATATTTTATATTATTAAATCAATAATTGAGATGACAAGTTATTCACATTATATTTTCATAATTGACAATGTCTAGAAAGTTTTGTCGAGGAACCGGGTTTGGTCACCTAATTACGCTACCAATATGGAGAAATCCTTATCAAAAAGTCCCTTCTTCCCGTGGAACGATCCGATTATTAATATTATGAAAGTTAAGAAAATAACACATACACCAATTACTTAAATACTTGACTTGACTTATTTATTGGTTTACTTAACTTTAATTCTTATGGTTCGCTCCTACAATCTAAGTTTACGCGACCAACTTCCTTTACTGGGCTAACGCTTCATGACATACTTGATATGTCTTTACTCAATAACGCTCATCATCTTTGATGATTTACATTCTTATCTTCTTCTTATACTTTCCTAGGACTCAAGACACATCGTGTCTCTCGCTAGTAGTCCATATGGTACTTTGAGTGGTTTCCACAAACAACCAACAAACAAGTTCCTGCCTCATCTACCGCCCATTATGTTGAGTTAGATCTTGGCTGCCGCTTTGTATAAACCTTTCTTCCTCAAGGAATTGTTTAGCCCAATTCCTATATGTCAACCATTAAAGGTTACGATTGTACTATAACCTAAATTCATCTTAACTTACTCGAACTATTAAACTATAATGTTTGTTAAGTCAATTTTATTCCTTATGGCTTTCCGGGCAACTAAATGCCATACCTCAGATTCATTCATCCTCGCCTAAGTCATACGCCTTTTGTATACTTAGAACGATCATTCAATATTCATTCTACGCATATATAGCTGCTAAGCATTTTACGCTATTTTATTCTTATCTCACAACGTCCTGCTCATTCGACTTTAACGCCCTCCGTTATAAACATTAACTCGCTTGGCTTTTTACATTATACGATTGTCTTTGATTCACCCCCTTCTTCACCCATCATGCATTTAATCATCGATCTTCATTATTTTTACTGGCCAAACCATACACCTGAGTGTAGGTCCTACCTGCTTAATATTCGCAGCACACTTAACCTTTATTTACGGCTCAAGTGTTCAACGCTACATTTCATTCTAACATTCTCATCCGAATTTACGCTCGGCTTTCATTAATTATACTACCGCTTTCCTACGGCTTTTGATAACTCAAATCTTACTTACTACTTTTGTCAACGCCTAAATCATACAAACTGTGGTATACTTAGAACGCTCACCAACGCTGTAATACGTATTTACTTAGAATAGTTTACGATTCAACGCTCACGCTGCTTGTCTCTTAATCTCTCTCATTCAACCTTTACTCAAGGTTTTAATTGCTTTCCGATTGTTATCCATCCCATGAACCCCATGTTCATTATTCTTTCTTAATGTCGGGTTTACATGCATCATTGTATGCTAAGATCGACGCTCATCGCAACAACGTCATGCTCATAAAGGCCTATATGCTTTACATTCATCTCAAGACATTATGACATAACATCGAAATGTTATTCATTACTTTCGCCACTCAACGCCTAAGGAATCACAATCATAGCAATCCTCACGCTCGTTTGTTGCGATTACTCACGGCCCTTGCCATCTGGCTCCGTAATCCGTAATTACATTCTTTAATCTCGCTTAATCTTTTCGCTCAACCTTCATTAAAGGTTTAAAACACTTGATTAAGTGTTACATTAGTTGAACATTATGTTCTTATTTTTTCTTGCACATCCCCGAGAAATTGAGCAATTAAAATCTCATTTTCTGTGATTGCCAAGACCGGTATGCGCCACCACCTTCAACATCGATTCTTGCGCCCGCAAAGACGAAAGTTAGCAAAAGACATGACCTTCTCCGACTGCTACCGCAAAGACCACCATTCTAGTGTATGATCGGCGCCATGCAGTGCCAAGACCTTCTTCCCAAAAATTTTTCTAAGTCTTTGGTCGCTCAAACGCTGCATTTCAAATCTCATAACTTCTTCGTTATAACTCTGAACGAGGTCATTCCAAAGCCATTTCCTTCAAGCTATCTAACGATTTCGACATTCCCGAGCATGTAACTTCATTCTCAATCTGCTAACCTCGCCTTTGTGATTGATTAATCTTCACCCTTCGCTCATTTTAACGCTTTTGTTCGCTCGTCTGTAATTCGGCCATCCGAACTCTGAACTCGCTCGCCTTCGAAGTCTATAACTCACATTTTATACATTCTCTTACATTCTTAATGAAACCCTACTAACGCTTAGTTCATTTACTAACTTTCAAATTCTCGCTCATCTTTTTATTTAAAATTTTGCCATAACTTTGTTATAGCTTAACTTTTAATCCGCTCTTCATGAACGCTTTCTAACGCTCCTAACCAAGCAATAAGCATCTAACTTATACGCCGATGGTTTTAAACTTGTCCATCAACAACAATTATACTACGATGGTTTTAAATTTGTCCATCAACAACATTCTTCGTGGTTCTTCGTTCTTCATTTTTAATCGATATTTTGATTACGATTTTACTTTTTTCTTGGAATTTGATGTTATAGAACATCATTCTTACTTAATTCACTCTACTCATTCATAAGATTCATTCTGGATCGCTTCAAAATCCTTACTTAATCTTATACACTTCCTTAAGAAATTTATAAACTAAATTCCTAATTTTAATTTTTATTTTCTCATGAATTCAACCATATGAATTCATTATTAACTTAATCTACTACCGATCTTCATCAAGTTATGTTTTTAAACATATTAAACTTAAAGAAAAATTAGAAGAACTAAGGTTCTTGATTACGTTTTCTTTTAATTCCGCTCCCGATGCATACAAAGCGTGTATTAGAGCTAACTTTTCCTCTTCCTTTTCCTCTCTTCTCCCATCCGAAGTCTCTCTCTCTCAAAGTTGTTGGATTTTTCAAAATCCCAAAACAATGAAATGAGCTCTCTATTTAAAGAAAACCAAGGCTAGGGAATTTTGGTCATTTTGCACCCTTAACCTCCTTATTATTTTCTTTTCTTAGCCACCAAGTTTACTTGGTGGCCAAGTGGTCATTTCAACCTTCCTTAGGTAGCTTCCCTTGGAAGCTTCCCCGCCTGCCTTTCTGCTTTCATTCTCACAGCTTTAAAAACTACGATATTCTCTAATCCAAATATTTTGGATATTTCGCCTTTCCTTTACCGATCAATATTACGTATTCTTCTGATTTCCAAAAAACCTAAAAATGCTTTTCGACATTGCCGCTTTCCTTCACGCTTTACCCTAACGTAGCTAAACGAAAGTGAAAAGTACATAACATTACTTTTCGCCATTTTTATTTTACTCAATTTCTACACGCTTTTCGAGAAAAACTTTTATCTACTTTTTACTTAACATTTCACGATATATTATTGTCAAATCTTTTGATTTAAATGTCATTTCGACATACCGAACTCCTGAAAAGGCTTAGGTTATTCAAACCCTAACCCTTAGGGTTTCGCTTTCAGTGAATAATGCCTATTTCGCCTTTTTCCCCGTAAATATCTTTGTTCTCGGAAAAATTTTATTTTCGCCTTAAAAATTCTTACTGCTCAGCCTAGCTCAGAGCTGTAATCCTCCCGATTAATAATCATTCTAGGTTATAGAATCCATTAATAAACACATAAGACATATTAGTATTAATAAAAAATTCATTTTATTAATAATTAATTCTTTAACCTTAAATTTCGACAATCCGATTTTTCTAAGCTGTCACAAGTATCGATGAACTACCTCACATCCATAACCCTTGGTATCAATGCTAAGGAGTATCTATTTAGACGGATCTACACCCACCGAGGCGTAGCCTAATCGAGAAGAGGCGATTCATCGACTTGCTATGAAATTCTACCGAGTGGAGATGCACTCTACAAAAGAGATGCCGGATTAGGGTCTCCTCGTATGTATAGATAAAGACTAAGCTCGTAGACTCATGGATGAGATCCATGGTAGAGTATGTGGCCCTCGCATTTGAGCCGGACCTCTACTTATCAAGAAGATCCTCGTGATGTGGCATTATTGGCTTACACTCAAAGTCGATCGTGATGATCACGCCAAGAGATGCTATCAATGCCTCGATTCATGGGAATGCTATCCACGCCTCCAAGGGAACTCCACAATATGAGTTCGCCACGGCCCTTCTCAATGTGGGGAATGGACGGATCTAGCCCATCGAGCCCAAAGCCAAAAGAATGGACATCAATTCATATTCACCATGATCGACTACTTCACCAAATGGGTAGAAGAGCCTCCTTCCCCATGGTTACTAAAGAAGTTATCATTGCTTTCATCGTAAACAATGTCGTTCGTCGACATGGACAACCGTAGGTCATCAGGTTTATAATGCTAAAAACCTCAACAACAAAATGATGGAGGAGTTATGCAGAAAATTCCACATCAAACACCTCAACTCCGGCCATCTACCGTCCAAAGATGAATGGTGTTGTTGAAGTTTAATTAATAAAAACATCAAAAGATCATGCAGTAAAATGTCCGCCAATCACAAAGGATGACCTCACCTCTTGCCTCCTCGACTTTTATTAGCCTATGTAACTTCCATGCTAACTTCCACCTGGGCAACCCTTACTCATTAGCCTATGGATGGAAGCAAAGGTTCTATAGAGGTGGAAATGAATCCTCGATTATTGATGGATGCTTAGTTGAGTGAAGATCAATGGGTACAAGACATGTATCACAAATTATCTCTATTAGATTTAAAGGTGAACCAATGGCTATCTTCCATGGTCAAGAGACAAGAAAGGATCGCACGATCCTACAATAGAAAAAGCCCGATTGTAGGGGCTTCAAACAACATGACTTGGTTTTAAAGAAGATCATTGACAACCAAGATCAATCTAAGTGGAAAATTCGCCCTAATCGGGAAGGCCCATTTGTTGTCAAGGAGGTATTGACAGAGGTGCTTTCAGATTGCGGCGTGAAATGGATGCATGGCGAATTTCACAACTTATCAACTCCTGACATCGTGAAACTAAGATTATGTCCGGGTTACCATCAAACAAACATCGTGGTTTTTGGTCATCAAATCACCACCATTTTGCTTTTGAACCTCTCCTTTTATATACTCTTCTTCCCTTCGTGGAAACATACACTTCAAGCCGCCACCGGTTTTTTACCTTAGTTCAAACCTTTCACAATTTGCTATCCCAAGACGGATTGAACCTTTCACATCTCGCAGCTTATCCTCAAGACGGATTAAACCTTTTCACCGCAGCTTTTATCCTCAAGACAGATCAAACTTTTTCACGCTTGCAGCTTGTCCCAAGACGGATCAAACTTTTACACACCGCAGCTTGTCCCCATTATGGGATCAAACTTTCTTCTCCCCGCAAAGATAGCCCCGCATACGGGATTTACATTTCTTGGTCAATTCTTCCCGAGGGGCGAACTACGCCACCTCGATCTCCTCTTCAATAGAGTAACGAGGGCAACCATATGCCATATGGCCCTTGGCCGCAACAAAAAAAACAACAACAAAACATTTATGCCCTTTCTTCACAAAAACAACAAAATCAACTTCTACTCCTATCCGCTTTCACATTCAAAGCATTGAACCTCTTACACCGTGTTCAACTACGCAGACTTGATCTACTCTTCAATAGAGTACGAGGCAGCCCATTTATGGTTCGGGCTTTAACCCTACCGTAACAAAAATTCTTGTCACACTAAGATCGATCAACCTTCAATTCACCACATTTCATCTGCTTTTAGATCAAAGGGATGGAATTAACCAACCTCTTCTCACAAATAGAAGATCTTCGTGACCATCTAAGTCAGCGATCGGCTCTCAAAGAGCAATACCAACTCATAAGAGATGGAATTAACTAGGCTTCTCACAAATAGAAGTATCAAGACCATCCTGTGGAAAAGGCCAACTTTAGAAGAAGAAACCACCTCCTCTCCATTTTTCCATACATGATTCCAAATTCCCAAGACACCAAAGATGGTAGGGATATACGTAAATCAATGATCCATTCCGAGAGATCTTCATGACGCCTCAATGTCCATCTATCAAGGATAAGTTCGTAATGCATCAAGATCACAAGGCCCTCAAGAAGAAACAAAATATCAAGCAAGTATCAAGGCATAACTAAAAGGGAAGTGAATCAAAATATATTTCCCGCCATACATAATACATGTCAAATGACAAAATGGCTGTTTAGTCTGCAAGCAGAAAATACAAAGCTATCTACGATCCGTGTGTATGCGCACTATCGATCTAACATAGTATCCTCTCTCAAGACGGAGGTAGCATCGCAAGCTCCCCGCCCAAGGGTATCTACACGAGCTAATGATCGAGGCTAACCGCATGGTGGCATAATGCTCATCAATGTAAGCACTCATGTCGCCAAAGACCGACAAATATCTCGATCTAACTAAAAGTACTATCTCGCAATGGCCATATCTCTAGCAGATAATATGCATCCCGCCCGCAATCAATGCATCCCGGGTCGATCTAGCCTCATCCTCTCTAATGTAGCTGCAGATCTCTCATCAAGAGTCACAACATCGCTACCCCTAGCCCTCGATCTCTATCATAGGTCATCCGATGCAAGCTCTACTCCAAATGTCAGGCCAATAATCGAGTAACAATGGCACTCGTGGTGGGAGAATTCATCACAAATGTCGGCAATTTCAGCCAGCCAAGTCATCGATGGGAATGTCGCCTCCTCTATAGCTCCTCATCGCTTCAATCACCCTCAAGACTGTGGATACTACCACACCGATGCGCTTCGTCTCCATCCATGCGAATACTCAGTAACAACCTGACGATCGACAGAACCCACTACTCGGCCGATCCCAACAGTATACAACCCGGATCTATCCTCCACCGATAAACGGCGTGAAGCGAAGCGCTAACTCATCGCCTTCTCAAAAGGATGAAAATCTGAAATCGGTCAAACCGATACATCACGGCCAAAGTGGGTGGTAAGTAATCATGCCCTCAATCCAGCCAGTAGGGAGATAATCCATGCCCGGAGTAATGAGTAATGAAGTTTAGGGTGAGCTAAGCCCCAACACTTGCAATATAGCAAATGGATCTTTAATACCGCCAAAAAAAGTCGACCACGATGCAAAGATTCAGACACTCATGTGCTAAAAGGAGTAACGACATGGCTATATCATGGTGAAACAAAACCCCGCCGCCTAAATGTGCTAATGGCCTCAAGTGTGATATAAACCCACATACAAAGATGACCAAGTTACTCGTGGAACACTCCTCACGGATAAGGCAAAGAAGATGTAGTCAACCTCGTAGTCTCTCAGAATGATCATCGAAACAATGGTATGACCCTCCCCGAGAGCTCTCACTACCATAATGACGCCGATATCCAAATTTCATCCATGTAATCGTGGGCATGAAGACGATGACAACACGCACAAAAGCAAGATATCCACCCGGTCAACGCCAATGGTCCTCCCGGCAGTCAAATCCTCTAATGTCGTGCATAGCCTCGAGCCAAATCGCCAAAAGTAAAAACGCTGGATATCACGTACTCGATGTGATCTCTTCCTCGACCACTTACGCCAATCAGTGAGGGTCATGAACTGCTCGCTTCATGTTCCGATAGCCATATGCACGCAAGGTCCGGCCAAATGCAAGAGATTGTCAACTGCGCATACCCTCCAAAGTAGAGTCAACTCATGGGTCCCGAATCTAATACCTATCTATCCGCCACCCAATGCTCTAAAGATACCCTCTACAAACTCTGGGAACCTCAAACATCAATGTGGTCATAAGATGCCATGTAAAATCATCTATTTATCACCATGTCCGATGGTGATATACTATCATACCATGAGGAGATACCAAATACCACCAAAAATGGTGGGGTATGATCAATACGGCTTAAATCGTCAAGAAGACATCTCAGACGGGTCAGGTCATAAGACCATCCAAGGGTCAATATCAATATCTCCGGACATATATACATATGCATAACATAATAACATGCATGATACAATAGATGGCAATATGATATAGGAATGGAAAACTCAGACATACATTCCTAAGTATATCATCATCTAATACATCTCAGACAAATTTAAAATACAGGAAATGGGGCGGTTACCCAACATCTAACAGAGGCCTCATCGTAAGATATACGAGAATGGGGCGGCTACCCAAGCAGCCTAATGAGGCCTATCAAAAGAGATAATTTGAAATACATCGTAAAAAGTCAATGGTGTCGACGTTCACATCATCGACATCGTCTCCACTTGATGTAACTCCTCCCGAAGTCACCGGATGGATCTCTATTCATGTGGATGTCGCCGATACATGGGAGGATCCGCACCGCAAAAACCATACGGGTCACCGAGGGGCCGCCAGAGCCGGAAGGATCAAAAGTATCTACCTCTAAAGGATCTCTACCCAAATGTCGAATGAAAAGATGTGTCCTGGCCCAAATTGGCCATTAATTTGTCAATTTGTGTCACATGAGTTTGATCTCCGACACAAAGCTAGCTAATCCGTCATCATCACTTGATCTCTAAACCATATCCCCATGAACCGTGGTGGGTCGTCCGAGTCCAATAAGACGAGGGATCCACCAATGTCGGAACATCTCCCGAGACCAGGGCCCTCTCCGACAATGTAAAACCGCCAATCCCTCAACAATGGGATGTCAATGATGGTGATCATGAATAGGCCAATAACGCCTCGGGTGAGGCAAGATAGGCATACAGATCTCTCCCAGAAGTGCTACCGATAAAGACACTCTCCTAAATAGAGCTCCCATCCTCCATCTCAGAAGAGAGGAATCTCATGGGTGGAAATGACGATTTACTTTAGCTCTGCACCCATCCTCAAATCCAACTCATAAATGCTCTCAGAGTAGGGAACCCTGTGTGATGACATCTACCGTTAACAACTCTAGTCAGAAGCGATAATGAGTGAAACCTCAAAGAAATGTGGACCTCCGCCAAGATGGAATGATGCCATCTCCGTCCCTTGTGGATAGGTGTCTAAACCCAACACGCTTCACAGGATTTAAACATGGAAGCCTCTCATAGGCCCAAACCGCCAACACAAAGGCAAACATCTCACTGTCACCAACACTCTTAACCTATACATGGGAAAAGACAAGAGAAACACTCACCAACAGAAATGGGTAGAATCCTAACCACGCCTCAGCCAAGCCTCACGATCGCACGCATGATTCCCCGAGGAAGTAGGCAAAGGTATAGAACCCCAATTATACTTCCTATACTTGGCCCACGTGTCGAGTGGCGCCGATCAAAGCAAGGACACCGTAGAGGAATTATTCTGCTATGAAGGGGCCCCTAATGATCATCAGAATAATCGCCAAGAATGCGATCCTCGACTTTTCACATCATCTGCATGGGCTCACTCAATACTGTTTCATAAAGATTCACACTCAAAGGACCTGCATTTAACAAAGCCCCGCTTCGAGCCTCCGCCGAACTCCCAACAAGGATCTCGACTACAGTAGGGTGATATCCGCCGAGCAAGGCACCCACGCCCTCCAAACTCTATACCTATGATAAACCGCCAATCCATCGGCCATCATCATCAACTCACAAGCCCAAAGAAATTGAGGATCGAATCGTGAAACCACCGGCGAGATAATGCCTCGAGGTAACCCTGTGGATGTTGGACGGGTAGAATGGAGAAGAACATCCCAAATCCCCAGCCATGGACGATCGCTCAGAGTCATCATGCAAAGCCTAATACATAGAGTGGATGCTAAACCAGCCCTCGAGGTCGATACGGGCCGGAACCTACATCAAATGCAGATCAACATCGTAATCCTCGACTCCTCATCAATAGGAAATAAGGAAGATTAAAGATCTAACTTCATACCTCGCTTACAAGCAGTATATCAAGGATGCCTACTCAAGTCACCTAGAAGATCCGGGTTCGCCACTTGAATACCTCGGCACCCTCACCGGGAACACATACAGCCAGAGCAGGAACCTCGATCGTTACATCCTCCTCTCTCGCCCTCAACATTCTAAGACTTCAACCCGATCAGACGATCACCGCTTCCACTAAACGATTTAGGTCAGTTCGACGTAATCCGCTGCTGAGGCTCTTTAGAAACTCTCCTCCGCACACCAAAAGTGGTCCCCTGGGAACCGCCTACCGATCCGGATCCATAATATCCCGACAACAAATCTCCAAATCACCTTATAAAGGGTGTGATAAATTTTACTTGAGCTTTTCAAAATGCATTTTATGATTACATGCATGCATGGTATTTTTTTAACATACGCCTACGAGAGTTAAAAGTGCATGACTATCCAATACCTACATTTTGAAAATTTTTCCATAGCCCCTTTGTAAACGGGACTATCCACACGCATTATTAGCATGACTAGTGGCCATTCAAGAGCACACCTATACACAAATATATACATCCTACATGCATTAATCACATCACAAAGAAAAAATCCGTAAGTGTAGTCTAATTACTGTGATTATTTTGTTTTTCTACCATTACTCATTTGTCCTCGACAGATAAGAAATAACAATAAAAGGTGCCAATTTGACCGCTTCAAAAGTTAAATTTTTTTCACATCATTATGTTCAAAGATGGTTTAATACTAACATTTGTTATGTTTAATATTTTTATCAAGTCATATCAAGATGCATATTCACTACATCGTGGTCTAAAATGCATTTCATGTGATAAGTCATTTTCCAACTAATAGAAACCGAAAAATACATCCATATGCTATTAGACAAAGGAAGAACGCTTTGTACTAAGGGCGTATTATGTAGTAAAGTTGCCCGAACTCAGCAGATCCAAGAAGAGCTTTCCTCAGATTTCCTTTTGTAAGGCACTTACATACATAAAGACGGCTGGCAGCAGCTCACCGCTACCCCGCAGTGTACCCACGACACTTCTACATGGGTCCCACACCTCCCGGCCGCCCAGCTAGAGTTGCAAAGGAGGTCTCATGTTTCAAAAGGCCAAATCAGAATAAAAGTGATATGCGATCGAGCTTAATAGCCGAAATCCTCGGTTTCATTTCGGCCAGAGTTAAACTCCCGCCGCTTCTCAATGGTATTCATCAATCCAGTGGTATACTATACCAATGAGCTCACTTTCACAGATCATGCCGATAACACCCCACAAAGGTCCGATGCCATCATTTCGTGGTGGTCACAACCTTAAACATTCCCTACGGGGTTACAACAACGAAAACCATTTAAATATCAAACCTCCCTGTGGGGGTTATAACGCCGGTTATCAAATGATTATGATTACGCATGGGGCCACAACGCACATCTTTCAAGTATCCACATATCCCCTGGGGGTTACAACGTAATGCAACTATATCGTAAACGAGCCAACACAGCTCAAGCTCGATTCTGCCTCGACTCAAAAAATATTTGAGCGAGACTCGATTCGCTAATAATATGATCCAAATCGAGCATTAAAAATAGTTCTAATAAAAATATGAGTAGAATCCGAAAGCAAGGTTATACTTTAATTGCTTAAGATTCAAACTACTCAATTTTTAATCAGGATTCGATACATACTTGCTAATACATATTCGATTAGATGTTCGATACATTCTCTTATAATATATACAAATTTAAATCAAATTAAGATAATTAGTTATTATTTTGTTTTGTTTTTAATTTTAATTGTGATTTTATATTTGTAAAGTGTAATAATAAATATATTTTCTCATTTTTAAGTAAAATAACAAATTTAATTTATAATTATATATATATATATATTATAAAACTAGTTATTATATGGAGATTCAATTTGAAGCTTGAATTTGAAGCTCATGTAGTAGTTTGAATAAATATTCGAGTTTAGCCTGATAGAATTCGAGTAATAAATATTTGAGTCGAGTCAATCTGAGTAGGAATTTTTAAATATAATTCAATTGTTTAATTCGAGTAATTTAATTTATCATTTCAAGTCGAATTCGAGTAGCTCTCATTCGCTCCTGCTCACTCTGCTTACATTCCTTAAATGCAACCATTGATACACACATCAATGAAGGTCAAGCAACCTCGACGTCATGTCAATCGATGGCAAGTAAACCCATCAAGCAACTCATCCACGTATCCTCAAGCGGGGTTACAACGCAATGCCACCATTGACACATACATCAATGAAGGTCAAGCAACCTCGACAATGCACCCAAAGTAGGATCTATCCTATGGATACACACATCAACGTAAGGCCTGACAACCTCGACATCAACAAATATTTTTTTGTTAGCTCACATATAGCTATCTTTTTATCCGGTGAGATGAGTGTTTATCCATATAAAGTCATAGAAGTCTACACTTGAAGCCCACCGTAGTTTCTCTCACATTTTATAAAGTCTTCTTCTCATATTAGACATACCTGTTATACACATCGAGAGTCGTGGTTCAAAGTGCTTGCCCTTAATTTCCTGGCTCGTGGTTTTCATTTCGCTTGTATATATATACTTATATATGTATATATTTCACATATGGACTAACATTATCGAAGTTATGCCTCGATTGAGCCTAGACTTCTGGCCCGGGAGCGCATTTTATATATCTCCATGAGCCCTGGATTTTACATCCTTGTATTTACTCGCTTATATATATATATATATATATATATATATATATATATATATATATATATATATATATATATATATATATACCTCTTTTTATATATTTACATTTCGATCCCCCATGGAGTTGTTTTCGTGGTGGTTGATCAAGTCTCAGATATATATATTTACGCTTTTTATATATATAATTGCTTACTACCTTTTCATACAAACCGCAAGATTATCGTGAGCTCTAGGAATCATAGGATCACAGATTCACCATCAATCTAGATCTGGCCTCTATGATGGACATTTTTCACCGGTGAAAGTGTTTTGTACATTACTTTTACAAAGGTCTCAATTTCCTCGATGTTGTCATGCCGTGAAGAGTTTGGCATCGATCACAGATATTATTTTCTTCTAGAATGCTTCGCAGATCTCTAAAATAAAAGCAAACAAGTTTAACATTTAATAATAAAATAGAAGTATCAAAGGCCTCAATTATAGAGCACGTGGTTTGAAAACCTCTTTTTATATAACTTCATTGCTATATCTTGTTTAAAAGTGAATTTTTCTATAAATTCAAACCCTATGTATATAGGTGTGAACGAGGTACAACACTACTTCCAAATAATTGCACATTGATCCACACACACACACACACATATTCATATAACAGCTTTTTTTTGAAAAGTGGGCCACTGTGGTAACATTTGGATGCTCTGGGTGCCTAACACCTTCCCTCCAAGATAATCAAGCCCCTTGACCCAAAATGAATCTCGATTTCACAGCACTCCATTTAGAAGTTGTCAAATCATCGGGTCAATGTGCAAACCTTTTTCTATTTATGTTGGTTCAACCAAGCTAAATACACCAACTGGCGACTCTTAAAGTTAAATCGTCGACATTATACATGTCGACCTTTTCACTTGTTTTTTCAAACAAATCTCACATTAATATGAGAACACCAAAGAACAAGTAACAAAAAAGTGACACTCAAAAATCTCACGACAACACTTTTGACGCTTTTAAAAGCTCTGGTTCTCATCATCCTATTGTTGTTCGGCCAAAATCAATTATTAAGTGACGATAAAATATCGACACACACATCTTAGGTCCTCAATACAATTATCTCGTTGCATGTCATGCCGCTTTATAATGTATTGAGAAACTTCGATAGATCTCGGACCATCACACTATTTCCTCGTTATCCCCACAACCCAAAATTTACACTCTTATCACCCAAAGGAATTGTGAAGCAAAAGGGTGAGCACAACTAGCTCAGTAAAGAATATCATGACTAAAGATAATTAAATTATCAATAGTCTTCGTCAGTAATAAATCAGAGATTTAGAACATATGGTAGATGATAAAACTTTTCAACCATAGTTGCAGCGAAACGAGCAATCCATTAGAAGAGTCAAATAGACTATAAAGTCTATTATCTTCTCCACATTAAAAGTCCACCAACAATGTTTTATCTCTGTAACATCAATCAACAATTCCTTTTCACAATCATGTGAACAACTCATAATCATAATTGTGATTCTAAATTCATCTTCGCACCCGGAGATTTAATATAATTTTCATCACCTATCTTCACCGAAACATCAAAAATCATGGTTATACCAAATCACAATTCCTACTCATAATCATACTAATAAATTCATCTTTGCACTACGGCCAAAGATATTCATTAACAATTCATCTTTGCACTACAAGCCAAAGACATACAACTGTATTTTAAAAGAGTCAAATAGAGCATGGTATCTACTATCTTTTACGAATTAAAAATGTATAATCAATATTTTATCGCTGAGACTCAGCTTAATAAATAATTCACATCATCGAATCATCCTCGCACTACTACCAAGGATATTCATGTAATCATCGCGGTCATGATTATACCGAATAATCTCGTCATAATCATACCAATAATCGGTCCATCAACGCATAACGCCAATGAGGATTTTTACCACATCATCTATAACATTACGGGTCATGATTATACCGAATGATCCCCGGTCATAATCATACCAATAACCAATTCATCTATGCACATAAGCCAAAGATACTCATCAATCAATAGTTCATCTTCGCACGTAAGCCAAAAGATATACAAATCAGAAACTAATAATCAACAAATACCATCTTTGCGTAGCAAACGATATACATTTGTAAAACCAATAATCAATCATCCATCTTCGCACGTAAGCCAAATATATATACAATCAGTAAAACTAATAATCAATATCCATCTTTTGCACGTAAGCCAAAGATATACATTTGTAAAACTAATAATCAACAGTCCATCTTTTCATGTAAGCCAAAGATGACTTTCATCACAATATAAGCATGAGGATGATGACAATGATATAAGCATTAATCAAACGAAACAAGGATAAATATTAAAGACTTTAAATTTATCCAGAGTTTAAAACATCCAAATGTTATCAATAACTTAATAATCTCATAATCTAATATCATTAATATTATAACAATATTTTAATCATTTCTTAAACTTATAAATAATTTATTTTAATTGTTTACACTTTACCAAATAATGCATTTAATCATTCAAAATGCTATACTCATAAGATTTCATCACCAATGATCAAATCCTCATCAAAATCTGCATATACCTTTTATAGGATTTCCAAGCCATAAAATCCTATTTACCAATTTTTTCAACTTCACATAACATATTTAATTCATATGTTCAGAATTAAACTATTTTCATGAAAAATACCAAATGGGTCCCAAAAATTATTCTTTTCTAAGATTTAGCGTAATATAGTCCCATATTGAATATATATTTTTCGGAAATTTTAAAATTCATTTACTATTTTTCATATGGCCAAAATCGCGAATATTTAGACATTTATCATAAATTGTACTTTTGTCCAAACATTCAAATTTATGTGGTGTACTCTGTTATATACATGTACTCTCAATAAAAAATTTCACCAATTTTGGAGTTAACCACAAGGAGTTATAAGGGTTTACTTTTAAAATAGTCTTTTTCCCATAAAATCCATAACTCTTAATTTATACATCCAAAAATCGCCATCTTTGGACACAATATAGAAAACTCATCAAATTATCATTTCAATTTTTTCCGTAATTTTTGAGGGTCGAAAAATTACGTAAACCGCAAATGGATTTTTCACCGCCGCCACGGTAATCCACGAGATGCATCATTTCTACAATTTAATAAGGAATGAATACAAAGGATCATTCACCATGCATGCGCAGTAATCCACATAGATAGGTTATTCCAATAGAATAATAAAGAATGGAATAAAGAGACCACCATGCATGCGATAGATCGCATAAAAAGGTTATTCCCAACCGAATAATAAAGAATGGAACTAGGTCATGCGTAATCCATAGACAGATGTATTCCAATAGAATAATAAAGAATGGAATAACAACAGATTCACCATGCATGCGATAGAAAGACAAACAAGCGAGTATATTCAAAAGAATAATAAAGAATGGAATAACAACAGAATTCACTGTGCATGCGATAGATCCGCATGCAGAAAAGTTATTCCAATGTAATAATAAAGAATGGAACTGGGTTCATGCGTAATCCACACATATGTGATATTCCAATGTAATAATAAAGAATCTTAACAGTCATGCGTGAATCCGCATGCATGTGATATTCCAAATGTAATAATAAAGAATGGAATAATAGAAAGAATTTCACCATGTATGCAAGATTGCATGAGATAAAAGTTATTCCAACATAATAATAAGGAATGGAATAACAATAGCTCTCTTCATGAATACGAAAAGAAATAATACCCATTACCTCGTAAGAAAACCGGATAATCGGAATAGTGAGGTAGCAAACTTCTCTTCTTCTCTCTATATAATTTCTCTATATAATAATTGCTCTATAGCTTTAGTGAATTGGTGAGAAATGAAGGAAGAATGAGCTTCTATTTATAGAAAATATAGTTTCGATAATTGCACGCTTTGGAGCTCGAAATATTACAAAGATAATACCTCCCTCTTTTTCTTCATTTTTAATTTAGTCCTGCAAGTATTATCAAACTTGCACCATCTCCCCTAATAGTAAATGAATGTGAATCAATAGTAAATCATGTGAATCAATAGTTCTATACATGTGAAAATACTTAATTACAAGATAGTACTCTCCATCTATACCTCCATTTTTAACTTAGTCATGCAAGTATTATCAATCTTGCACCAACTCCCCTAATAGTAAATGAATGTGAATCAATAGTACACACATGTGAACAAATAGTTATAATCATGTGAATCAATAGCAATTAATTGCTCATTTATCTCGTTAATTACCCGATTGGTCAATATAACCTCTAGACATCAATTATTATCGAAATAAATATCAATTTTTACTAACACTAATAATTCCAACACAATGGAACTATCAATTTCATCCTTAATTAAGATGAACTTATTCATCATTAATATTATAATTTATAATATTTAACAAACTGTGTCGCTATTAGAAAGAGGGGGATTTTCGATAAGGATTTTTTCTTTATCATGCAAGCAATTAGGTGACAAAAACCTCCTCGATGTAATTTCTAGACATTGTCAATATTGCAAATAATAATATGAATAACTTTGCCGTCTCAATTATTGATTTAATAATATAACATATTATATGATGATACCGTGACAAAAAATGAATCAATAATATGAGAGATATGATGCAACAATTATCGAGAGTAATAATCGAGTATAACCGAGTGACTTCTTTACGTAAGCATCAATAATCAATACCGTGTGCTACTATGTAACCACGCCAGACATCGTATTTTTACTACCGTAGTTCAACAGCTTTAACGGTAATACTTTCATTGTTATTTTTATAAAATGATAATTTTCGCCATTTTCTAACTACAACTATACTTTCGTTAGGTGTCCACTAATGATTGTGCTGTTGCATTTAATATTCCCTCGTTAAAACGTAATATTCCCCACCAATCGAATATTATATAACAACTTGCTTTCTTTGCAAAATTTATAAATATTACCCACAACTATAACATTATATCGAATCCACACCATAATATTCAAAAAATATTTTGAGAAATTTAAATCTTTATTCATAAAATTTGGGGTCTCACAATCTCCCCTCCTTATGAAATTTCGCCCTCGAAATTTACGTACGTACCTGGTATGCCGAAGAGATGAGGATACCTTGACTTCATTTCAGATTCTAACTCTTGAGGTATAACCTTTGAGTGTTGAATACGATCCTTCTTATCCAAGATTTTAACACGTATCTCCTCATATGTAAAATCTTCTGCTATCTCGTCTAGTTCTAATTTAATAATGTGGTTCGAAGTCATCCACATATTTACGTAACATCGATAGGTAAAAAACGTTATGAACACGCCGACATATATTTGCTTGGTAGAAACGAGTCTATAGGCCACAGTTCCTATTCAATCGAGGATTTCAAATGGGCCAATTAAATCGAGGGTTGAGATTTCCTCTATTCATCGATTCTTGCTTCTAGAATAACGCCCTCTTGAACCTTCTTCTTCACATTCATCAGCTTTGAGTATGTAGTCTTGAGCGGCTTTAACTTTATCGATTAAAGTCGATTCTTACTCGTATATTCGCTATCTTCACGTGGGTCTCTAGAGTCTTTAACTCTATCTTCATCATTTGTAAGTTATACTGTAAATGGGTTTTTTGTGTTAACAACATCGCACTCAGAACGATATACGATCTTCTACTCAACGCGTACGCCTACCACGTTCGCTTCTTCCACGATGATATTGAATGGTATAGTCGTAATCTTCAACAAACTCGAGCCAACGCTCTTTGGCATGATACGTTCGTTTTGGTTGAAGAAATATTTAAGGGTTTTGTATCGGGGTCAATACAAAATTCAATTTCACGCCTAGGGTAGGCTAAGTAGTCTTCAAGAATACGTCAGAAATTTATTAACAATAGAAATATCATTCAAAATCGTGACTCTCATCCAGACTTGGATAGTACATCACATTGATACCTATCAACTTTCCATCGTCATTCACGGCGTCGCCTACAGAAAGTTTGGCTTCGGTGCATTCCACACAAGTAAGTCACCAGATAAAGGCTCGGGACTCTTTACTTATGGCTTGATATGACAGTGATTGACTTTAGTGGTTTGGTTGCTTGAATTCGCATAACAGGTTGGTTAGGAATATGAAAGCTAACAAGCTTACGAAAAGCATGATGAGTAGTTAACCAATCGATTCCTAAAATCACATCAAAGGCAAGTATTTCCAAAGAGATAAGATTGATAGATAACGTGAAAGTGCCGATTTGAATCAAACAAGATTTATAAACAGTGGAGGTAACGAAGGTTTCTCCTAACGGAGTTTCAACCGATAAGTCAAAGTTTAATTTCTCCGGAGTCAAATTTAAACGTTGAGCGCAAGCAAGAGAGATAAAAGAATGGGTAGAACCGGTATCTAATAAGGTATGGACTTCACAATAATTTATAATCAACTAACCGTGCTAACTTCACGTCAAGTTACTCGCTTTTGAGAAGTCACAAAAAAACGCTCTTCCCGAAAACCACCGACTTTGTTTTGTCCAGATCCGCTTTAGTGCCTTATCGTCCATTGGACTTGACTTTTGTGTGTACGACAAAATCTGGCTAGGTGACCTTCTTTTCCATAATTGTAACATGCTTTGATCGCATCACGCAGCTTTGACCGATATGTCCTCCCTCGCATTTGAAGCATACAATTGGTGGTCGCTTCTCCTTCCTTGAAAAACGGACAAAGATCATTCACCATACATGCGGTAATCCACATAGACATGTTATTCCAACTGAATAATAAAATACATAGTACTGCATTTCACAGTCAGCACATAACCTAATCACATTATCACACATGTTCAACAGTCAGTGAATCATAAACAAACATTAACACAATCAAAATATCTAAGTCCAGATCAATTTCAAACATGTTTGATTGTAATCGACAACTTTATCAGTAATTATCGAAGTCTAAGGCTCTATTCTAAAGTTTAATATCCAGTAAATATCAAGATTATTTTTAAATGTCTTATAATAATTTTAAAACATTTATTATAATCTATCATGAATTTTCAAACACCGAAATCATTATTGTTTCGACATCGGGATTTTTAATGTCCCTTTTCATTACTTGTTCTTTGGTGTTCTCATGTTAATGTGAGATTTGTTTGAAAAAAACAAGTGAAAAAGGTCCCATATGTATAATGTCAATTTTTTGACTTTAAGAGTCATTAGTTGGTGTATTTAATTGGTTGCACTAACGAATCGGGAAAAGGTTTACATCGACCCAATGATATGATAATCGCTAAACGGGTCTGTGAAACCGAGATTCATTTGAGTTCGGGGGCTTGATTATGCGTGGAGGGAAGGTGTTAGGCACCCACCGACATCCGTGTTGCCAAGGTGACCGCCACTTTTCAAGAAACTGTTATATGAATGTGTGTGTGTGTGTGTGTGTATGGATCAATGTGCAATTATTTGGAAGTAGTGTTATGCCTCGTTCGCACCTATATACAAAGGGTTTGAATTTATAGAAAAATTCAGTTTTAAACAAGATATAGCAATGAAGTTTTGTAAAAGAGGTTTTTCAAACCCTGTGCTCAATAGTAATTAAGGCCTTTGATACTTCCATTTTATTATTAAATGTTCGGCTTGTTTGCTTTTATTTTCGAGATGCGAGGCATCTTCGAGAAAATAATATATAGCAGTGCCAAAATCCTCATGGGATGACAGTCATCCAAGGAAATTCAGACATCAGTAAATAATGTACAAGTCGCCATAGCTTGAAAAACGTCCATCACGGAATCTAATCTAGATTTAATGGGTGAATCTGTGATCACATGATTCCTAGGCTCACATGATACATGATAGCTTTGTATGGAAAGCAAGAAATATATTATATATAAAAGCTATATATATATATATATATATATATATATATATATATATATATATATATATACAGACATGATCAACCACCACGTAAGTAACTCCATGGGGATCGAAATGTAAATATATAAAAGCGGTAAATATATATATATATATATATATATATATATATATATATGGACATGATCAACCAACACGTAAGTAACTCCTGTGTGGGGACTTAAATGTAAATAAAGTCATAAAAAGTAATCAATCGCCATGAAGTAAACTCAAAAGCGAGATTAAATGTAAATAAAGTCAGAAACCAATCAATCGCCAATAAGTAAACTCCAAAAGGTGACTTAAATGTAAATAAAGTCATAAAAGGCCTAGTTAAGTAAACTCCAAATGCGTAGAATGTATGTGTATATATATATATATATATATATATAAAAGCATGTAAATGCAAATTCTGTGCTCATCAGATATGTCCGATAATGATTATATATATAAGTATATATATATAAGCAAATAAACGCTTCTAGACATAAGTTCAGGCTCATCGTATTGTAGTCCACCACAATTATATATATATATATATATATATATATATATATATATATATATATATATATATAAAGTAAACGCTCGCATATAAGTCTAGGCTCAATCGAGGCATAACTCAATAATGTTAGTCCATATATAAAATATATACATATATATAAGTATATATATACAGAAAGAAATGAAAACCACGGATCGAAGTCCGGGAAAACACACACAACACGACTCTCAATGTGTATAACAGTGTGTGCTAATATGAAAAGAAAGGCTTTGTAGAATGTAAGTAGGCTTACTACGGTAACGCCAATGTAGACTTCTATGACTCTATGTGGATAAACACTTAGCTCCCGCCGGATAAAAGTATAGCTATATGTGAGCTAACAGATGTTTAAACTGAGGAAACACTCAATATGGGTGTGTACAGAGTAAATTGGACAGGGCTTCCTCGACTTTTGTCTCTCTTCTCCCCTCTCAAATGGCTGACCCCAAGGTCTATATTTATAGACTGATGGTCGCAGGTGTACCTGCGGCTGGTCGAGTTGTCCCCAGCTTCATGAAGTCCCGTCGCCCTCAAGCACGTGAATGTGCACTGTAATGTCCGCTCAAACTTGCAGAACTTCAATCCGAGCATCCGAACGAGATATATGTGACCTTCTTCGGACCGCTTGTGTCGAGAGTTTCGCAATGACATGGATTAGAGATTATACGAAGTCAAGAAGAGGGGACCATGCCCATAGTCTTCAAGCTTAAAATTTTATCCGGTGTATTGCCACGCGTAATAGTCACTCGAGATTGTAAGTTCTCTGTTCTTGTGGGACATTGTTGGATGTATGTATGTATGAAGTGTTGAGACAACGTGCAGGTGTTGAAGGGGCAAGATGACGTTTGACTCTTCGTCGGGGTTATCGCCGGTTTGAGTTGAAAGTAGACGTTCTTTCGTGGTTACATCTGAGATTGGACTACTTGTTTGTATACCGCAATGTCATCTTGTGAGAGGAAATGTTGAGGTGGCAAGATGACGTTTGACTCCTCACCGGGGTTATCACCGGTTTGAGCTGAAAGTAGACGTTGCTCAGGGTTACATCTGAGATTGGACTATTGCAAGTGTTTGAATGCCGCAAGGTCATCTTGTGAATGTGTCTGTCTACCCGGTGTTAGCTCCGGGTCTGAGGTATGAGTGCCTCGGCAGGAGGTTTGAGCTTGAAGCTGATAGCATGTGTTTGAAACAAGCATTTCCGGAGTTATCGCAGAATCGCAGCAAAGATTTGGGGTTATCGCCATGACTAAACTCGAGGGTTTTCCAAGGTAGGAAATGATCCTTCCGGTGTGTGTTCGGGGTTGGAAATGATGTTCCCGGTGTGTGTCCCGGGTTTTGAGGTTGAACTTCCGGTAGTATCCGGAATGGATGTAAGCTGTCTTCCAGGGTTATCTCCGAAAGACGAATCTGCCCTCCTGTAATGTTAGTAACAGGCATGCAGAAAATTTCGAGTGTCTACAGATGCCCCTTTTTATCATATTCATGCAATGCAAGGCATGGATAGGATAAAGAATCCTAGACACTTGAAATGCAAGAAAGGTAAACATGATGTTATGCACAACAACATGATGCAAATGTGCGATGCATGATTGAAATGACTGTCGGTTTCCTGGTAATCCTGCCGGGATGACAATCAGTGAATGGCTCTTCGGACACGCGATCCAATCAAGGATGTTATCTATCACCAAAGTCTCGAATCCTAGATAATCGGCTTATATTCCATAGAGGTGCCTCTTTATGCAAGAGATCCGTGGTTATAAAGCTTTATCTTTTTGAGGATGTGTATAACATATTCCCTCATTCCGCTTCGGAGTTAATGCCAACAGATCTCTTGTTATCGGGGTCACCGACCTTCATTGATGTGTATATCACGGATAGATCCCTCATTGGGTGCATTGTCAAGGTTGTTTGACCTTCATGATGTATGTGTTAATGGTCACATTGCGTTGTAAAAACTCTCAGGGGATACGTGTAATGGGTTGCTTCGATGGGTTTACTTGACATCACCGAATCGACGCCAAGGTCGCTTTTGACCCTCATTGATGTGTGTATCAATGGTTGAGAATTTGTCAGAATCCCCGCCGAGGATACGTAGATGCTTGGAAGACGTCGTTGTGACTTCACGGGATACTTCATCGATTCAGTATTTCGACGTTGTAACCCCGCCGAGGATACGTGTATGAGTTGCTCGATGGGTTTACTTTCCATCGGCAATGAATCGACGTCAAGGTTTTCGACACCTCATTGATGTGTGTATCAATGGTTGAGAATGCGTTGTAATTTCCACGGGGATACGTAGATGCTTGAAAGATGTGCGCCAGACCCCCACCAAGGATACTTCATCGATTTGTAATTTCGTTGTAACTCCCCGCCAGGAGGTTTAGCATTTCGTGGTTTTACGTTGTAACCCACCGGGGGAGGTTTAGGTTATGACCGCAATGATGTGCAGATCGGACCTTTGTGGGGTATTGTCGAGCATGATCTCGTGAAAGATGAGCTCATCGATATAGTATACTCGCATTCAAAGAATACCAATGAGATTACGGAGTTCAATTTTGACCCGTACAAAACCAAGATTCCGTGCTATTCCGCTCAATCGCATAGCGCTTTTTGTCCCCGATTTGGCCTTTTCAACAGCGACCTCCTTTGCAACTCTAATCTGAGCGAGCCGAGGTGTGGGACCCATGTAGGAGTGCCGCAGAGACACTACGGCAGATAGTCATGGTGGACTCATACCAACCATGGCTATGTAAAGCCCAAAGGTTGCTTTTATAAGTAAATTTTCAAGTCATATTGTGAAGGAAATCGAGAGCTCTTCTTCAGATTCTTTGAAGTTGAGCAACTTTTCATATATTCTCGCCACCGTGATAAGCGTTTTTCATCATTCCGGTAACATATGCATGTATTTTTTTCCGCTTTCTATCCGATTGGAAATGACTTATCACATGAAATGCATTTAGACACATAGTAGTGAATATGCATGCGATATGACTTGATAAAAAATATTCAACATAGAAAATGTTAGTATTAAACCATGTTGAACATAATGATGTGAAAAAATTGACTTTTGCAATAGTTAAATTGGCACCTTTTTATCGCCATTTCTTATCCTATCGAGGACAAATGAGTAAAGGTAGAGAAGTAAAATATTCCTCGTAATTAGACTACACTTACGGATTTTTTATCGTGATCTCGATAATGCATGTAGGATGTATATGGTGTGTATAGATGTGCTATCGAATGGCCACCTAGTCATGCCTATGTGCATGTGGATAGTCCCATTTACAAAGGGGCTATGGCAAAATTTTTCCAAAATGTAGAATTGAGTAGTCATGCATTTTTAACTCTACATCAGAGACGATGTTAAAACAATGCATGCATGCATGTAATCGTAGAATGCATTTTAAAAAAACTCCAAGTAAGAATTTACCACACCCTTTCTCGAGGTGATTTGGAGACTTGTTGTCCTGATATTATGAATCCGGATCAGCCGAATAGTTTCCGTAGGACCACTTGTGTGTACGGAGGAGGGCTTCAAGAGCCTCGGCTGGCATGCCCCGTCGACAACCTCATTGTTTAGTGGAGGCGATGATATGTCCTATCCGGGTTGAAGTCACTAGAATGTCGAGGACAAGGACGCATCTGATTGAGGTTCCCGCCTCACAGACGTGTCCCCCGTAGGGAATTGCCAGGTATTCAAGCGGGGAACGCAGATCTTCTGGGTGACTTGAGTAGGCATCCTTCAGCATACCTGCACGCAAACGAGGTATGAAGTTAGATCTTTAATCTTCCTTATTTCCTATTGATGAGGAGTCAAGGATTATGATGTTGATCCGCATTTATCGTAGGTTCTCGGCTTCACATAGCCTCGAGGAATGGTTCAACATCCACTCTATGTATCGTGCCTCGCATGATGACTACTGAGCGATTGTACATGGTCGGGATTTGGGGCGTTCTTTCTCCATTCCTCCCCGTCATTGCCCCTCGGGTTACCTCGTGGCATTGTCTCGAAAGCGGTGGTTTCACCTGCTCGATCCACTCCATTTATTGGACCGTGAGGTGATGATGACGATCGATGGATTGGCGGTTTATCAAGGTGTATGGAGTTTGGAGGGATCCGATTGCCTTGTGGTCGATATTACCTCACCGCAATGATCCTTGTTAGGAGTTCCAGCAGAGGCGCTCAAGGGCAGGACTGTTCGTACAAGTTCTTTAAGCATAGATGCTATGAGCGGGCTGTTGAGTGAGCCCATACCCGATGATGTGAGAGTCAGGGATCGCATTCTTCTGCGATTGTTCCTGATGATCATTAGGGGCTGCTTCATAGCAGATAATTCCTCTACGGTGTCCTTCACTTTGATCGGCCGCCACGACACGCGGGACCGTATAGGAGACTATGATTGGGGTTCCTACACCTTTGCCTACTTCCTCAAAAGAATGCGATGCGATCGCATGGCAACCGAGGCGTGGTTAGGATTCTACCCGTCACTTTGGTGAGTTTTTTCTTATCTTTCCGTGTACAAAGTTAAGAGTGTTGACTAACAATGAGATGTTGCCTTTGTGTTGGCGATTTTGGGCCTATGAGAGGCTTCCATGTTTGCGCCCCGTGAGCGCATAGGTTTAGACACCTATTCATGAGGACGAAATGGCATCATTCTATCTTCAAGTGAGGTCCCCTTGTTGTTGAGGGTTTCACTCATTGTCGCCACTGGTGGAGTTGTTAATGGCGGATGTCATCACATGGGTTCCTACTACTGCGGAGAGCATTTGGGAGTTGGATTTGAGGATGGGTACCCAATCGAGTTGAGTACGTCATTTCCACCCGCAGGATTCCTCTCTCATGAGATGGAGGATGGGAGTTCTATTTAGGAGAGCGTCATATCGGGAGCACTACAGAGAGATTCGTGATGTCGATCTTGCCTCTGCGCCAGGCGTTATTGGCCTGTTTCGCAGTCACCTGTCATTGACATCCCATTGTTGGGGATTGACGGTTTTACATTGTTAGAGGGCCCCTGGACTCAGGAGATGTTCCAGCATTGGTGGATCCCTCGTATTATTGAGCTCAGACCCACGCCACACGCTTTTTATGGGGATTTGGTTCCGGAGATCCGTGATGATGACGGATTGGTTGCTTTGTGTCGTAGATCCGACTCATATGCCACAGACGTGATTGACTGGCAATTGGACCCTACACATCTTTTCATTCGGCATTTGGGCGTAGATCCTTCAGAGGTAGATACTTTTGATCCTTCCAGCTCTGGCTACCGCCCCTCAGTGACCCATATGGCTTTGGCTTGCGGTGCGGTATGACATCCCTGTAGATAGAGATCCAGTGACTTAGGAGGAGTTACATTAGGTGGACAGGATCGATGATGTAGACATCGACACCATTGACTTTTTTTCGATGTATTTTCGCTATCTCTTTTGATAGCCTCATTAGTCATTTGGGTAGCTTCGCCCCATTCTCTTTATATCTTTGATAGGCCTTTGTTAGATGTTGGGTAGCTTCACCCCATTTCTCGTATTTTAGTTGTACAGAGATGTATTAGATGATGATATACTTAGGAATGTATGTACAGTTTTCCATTCCCTATATCATATTGCCATCTATTGTATCATGCATGTTATTATGTTATGCATATGTATGTATGTCCAGAGATATTCGGCATTAACCCCTGGATGGTCTTATGACACGACCCGTACAGATTTCTTCGATAGTTAGCCGTATTAATCATACTCCACCATTTTTGGTGGTATCTGGTATGCGCTCATGGTATAATAGTATATCACCATCAGACATGGTGATCGTAGATGATTTGTTGCAAAGATACTATGACCACATTGATGTTTGAGTTCCATAGGATTTGTAGAGGGTATGCTAGAGCACTAGGTATCGGAGAGGCAGGTTTTTTGATTTGGGACCCAAGATTTGACTCATACTTTGGAGGAGTATGCACAGTTGACGATGCTGCCGCTGGACAGACCTTGCGTGCATATGGCTATTGGAGACATGAGCAGATAGTTCATGACCCTCACCGGATTGAGACGTAGAGTGGTACAGGACGAGATTACATCGGCCACGTGATATCCCAGCCTTTTCTGTTTGACAGATTTGGCTCTGAGGATAGTTATACACGGCATTCCATTATACCGATGATCATTGCAGAGACTCTGAGGTCAGCTACATACTGCTACACTTATTCGGCAGGAGTGTTCACAGGTAGCTCGGTCATGCTGTATGTGTGGTTTATGTCACACTTGAAACCGATTGGTACACTTAGACGGCAGGGGTTTTGTTTCACCCATGATATAGCCATGTCATACTCCTTTCAGCCTGCGGAGTGTACATATGATGCATCGTGGTCAGCTTTCCTGGCAGGACTATAATGCACGTTGTTCGTGGCTTAGCTCACCCTACAGCTTCATTACTCATGCTCCAGGCATCGATTATCTCCCTCTGGCTGGATTGAGGAGCATGATTACTTACCATCCACTGGCCGTGATGTGTCAGTTTGACCAGTTTCAGGATTTTCACCCTTATGAGGGGACAGTGAGTCAGCGCTTCGCTTCACACCGTTTATCAGCGGAGGATGATCCGAGTTGTATGCTCGTTGAGATCGGCAGAGTCGGTTGAGTTTTCTGTCGTCACCATCCAAGGTTTGCAGAGTATTCCGCATGGATGGAGACAGAGATCGATTGGCTGCGCAGAGTATCCACAAAGCGAGGATGTTGATTCCGGACGATGAGGAGCCTATAGAGGAGGCCGACATTCCCATCGATGATTTTATCGTAGGGTCGCCAAAGATTTGTGATGGATTCTCCCACCCCGTGAAAAGCATCTTGTTTTCGAAGATTCGTCACATCATTTGGAGTGAGCTTACATCTGATGACCTATGATAGAGATCAGGCTAGGGCCGCGATGTTGACAACTCTTGATGGGAGAGACGCCGCTCTGTTATAGAGGGATGAGGCTAGATCAGCCAGGGATGCATTGATTGTGGAGCGGGATGCTGCCTTATCTGCTAGGGATGTGACCATTGCAGACAGCACTTCAGTGAGATCTCAGATGACTGTCAGTCTTGCCGACATGAGTTCATACATTGATGAACATTATGCCACCATGCAGTTAGCCTCTGATCTGCTAGCTCGTGTAGATACCATTGGGCAGCTTGCAGCGTTACCTCCATCTTCAGAGAGGGATGCCATGTTAGATCTGATAGTTCGTATACACACATATCTGTAGATAGCTTTTGTATTTTCCTGCACAGACTAGCATAGCCATTTTGTCATGTACAACACATATGTATATATCAAACAGTATTATGTATGGCAGGGAAATATATTTTGATTCACTTCCCTTTTAGTTATGCCTTGATACTTGCTTGATATTTGCCTGTTTCTTCAGGGCCTTGTGATCTTGATGCATTCTGAACTTATCCTTGATAGGTGGACATTGGGACGTCATAAAATCTCTCAGAACGGATCGTTGATCTCTATATATCCCTACCATCTTTGGTGTCTTGGGACTGGTATTATCGGATGGAAAAGTGGAGAGGAGGGTGGTTTTTCCTCTCTGAGATTGACCGCACCACGATGGTCGCCAAGATTTCTATTTGTGAGAAGCAAGTTAATTCCATCTCTTATGGGTTGGTATTGCTCTTTGAGGCATGATCGCAGCTTAGATGGTCACCGAATCTTCTATTTGTGAGAAGAGGTTGGGTAATTCCATCCCTTTGATCTGAAACCGATGAAATGTGGTGAATTGAAGGTTGATCCCAGTACCGTGTGACAAGCATTTTTATTCTGGTAGGGGTTAGACTGAACCATAAATGGTTGCCTACGTACTCCTATTGAAGAGGAGATCAAGTCTGCGTAGTTCGAACCTGGTGTAAGAGGTTCAACGCTAAATGCAAAAGGCAGAAGCTTTATTGGTGAAGAATGGTGTAGAAGTATTTTTGTTGTTTTTGTTTTTTTGTAGAGGAAGGGCAGAAATATTTTTGTGTTGTTTTTTTTTTATTTTGACCGAGCCATATAGAATATGGTTGCCTACGTACCCACGGGTATCAGGGAGATCAGGTCGACGTAGTTCACACCCTCGTGAATGAATCGCATGCCCAAAGAGAAGTGTGAATCCATATGTGCAAAGCTATATCTTTGGGAGAAGAAGAAAGTTTGATCCCATAATGGGGATAAACTATTGGTGTGGAAAAAGTTTGATCCCGTCTTCAGGACAAACTGCAAGCGTAGAAAAGTTTAATCCCGTCTTCAAGATAAACTGCAGGTGTGAAAGGTTTAATCCCGTCTTCAGGATAACCGAAATTGTATGCAAGATTTGAAATGAGGTGAAACCAGGCTGCTAGTTTGAAGTGTATGTTTTTCGAGGGCGTAAGAGTATGTAAAAAGGAGAGGGTTCAAAATGGAATGACTGGTGATTTGATGATCAAAAACGGGATATTTGTTTGATGGTAACTTCAGATATAGTCTTGGTTTAAATTGTTCGAGTTGATAAGTTGTGGAAATTCATCGCCATCCATTTCTTAACTGAGAGCACCTCTCTGTCAATACCTTCTTGACAATAAATGGGACTTCCAGTTAGGAGCTTAATTTTCCTTAGATTGATCTTGGTTGTCAATGATCTTCTTTAAAACCAAGTCATGTTGTTTGAACCGCCGTAGTGATGGACTTTTTTTTGTTGTAAGATCGTACGATCCTTTGCTGATATAACTGACCATGGAAGATAGCCGCGGTTCGCCTTTTGTCTATTAGAGACAATTGGTGATACCGCCTTGTACCCATTGATCTTCATCTAATCGAGCATCTATCAACACCGAGGGATTCCATTTCACGTCTATGGGGAGCTTTGCTTCCATCCCATAGGCTAATGAGTAGGGGTTGCCCGGTGGGAAGTATGCATGGAAGTTTCAGAGGCTAATAAAGTCGAGGCAAGAGGTCGGGCCATCCTTTGTGATTAGCGGACATTTTCTGGCATGATCTTTTTGATGTTTTTATTAGCCGCTTCAACAGCACCATTCATCTTTGGACGGTAGATGACGGAGTTAAGGTGTTTGATGTGGAATTTTTATATAACTCCTCCATCATTTTGTTGTTGAGGTTTTTAGCATTGTTCGCACAATGACCTCACGGTTGTCCATATCGATGCATTTACATTGTTTCGATGAAAGCAATGATGACTTCTTTAGTAATCCTGGGGAAGGATGCTGCTTCTACCCATTTGGTGAAGTAGAGTCAATCATGGTGAATATGAATCGATGTCCATTATCGCTTTGGGCTCGATGGGTTCGATCACGCCCATTCCCCACATTGAGAAGGGTCATGGCGAACTCATATTGTGTAGTTTCCCTCGGAGGGCGTGGATAGCATTCCCATGAATCGGCATTGATAGCACCTCTTGACGTGATCATCACAATCGACTTTGAGTGTAAGCCAATAATGCCTGTTTCTAAGGATCTTCTTGACAAGTAGGGGTCCGCCATGTGAGGGACACATACTCTACCATGGATCGCATCCATGAGTCTCTGAGCTTGGTCTTTATCCGGACATCCGAGGAGACCTAATCTCGCATCTCTTTTGTAGAGTGCATCTCTCGCTTTGTGTAGAATTTCATAAGAAGTCGATGGATCCTCTTCTCCGGTTAGGCTCGCCTCAGCGGGTGTAGATCCGTCTCGTAGATACTCCTTGATGTGTTGATACCAAGGGTTGTGGATGGGAGGTAGTTCATTCGATACTTCTCCAACATAGTTCCCATAGACTGGGGCTTTTTGCATTGCAATTGTAATGCTTGGCATGTTTTCCTGGTTAAGTATGTGAACCAAGGAGGCCAACGTTGCTAATGCATCCGCAAAATAATTCCTATTACGAGGAATGTGTAGAAAGGAGATTTCTTTGAACTCCAAAGCCATCTGTAGAACTTGCCTATGGTAAGGCATCAAATGTAATTCTTTGGTTTGATAGATTCCCGTGGATTATCTGATTACCAATTCGGAATCCCCAAAGACAGTTAACCGCCTAATGCCCATTGAACGAGCAAGTTTTAGCCCCATGATACAAACCGTGTTGTTGTTGGTGTATAAACCGTATATATATATAAAAGCAAGTAAGCGCCCGGACATAAGTCTAGGCTCCAATCGAGGCATAAACTCGATAATGTTAGTCCATATATAAAATATATACATATATATAAGTATATATATATCTGAGACAAAAATAAAAACCACGGACCGAAGTGAAGTGCAAACACACACAACACGACTCTCAATGTGTATAACAGTGTGTTAATATGAAAAGAAAGGCTTTATAGAATGTAAGAAGACTTACGGTGGGCTGCCAATGTAGACTTTTATGACTCTATGTGGATAAACACTCCCTCACGGATAAAAGTATAGCTATATGAGCTAAAAATGTTTAAAGCGAGGAAACAAAATGTTTAAACCGAGGAAACACTCTCAAATGGTCATGACCCCAAGGTCTATATTTATAGGATCGATGGCCGCATGTGTACTTAAGGGCGGGTCGAGGTGTCCCCGGGCTTGGCGGGTCCCGTTGTCTCAATTATGTGCACTCATGCATTATATTGTCCGCTCAAACTTGTAGAACTTCAATCCAGAGCATCCTAACGAGGTATATGTGACCTTCTTGGATCGCCAGGTTTAGATTTACGTAATGACATGGATTAGAGGTTGTACGAAGTCGGGAAGAGGGACCATGCCCATAGTCTTCAAGCTTCAAATTCTATCCGTGTCTTCGCCACGTGTAATAGTCACTCGGGATTGTAACTCCCGGTTCTTGTGGAACATTGTTGGATGTATGTATGTATGAAGTGTTGAGACGACGACAAAGGGCAAGATGACGTTTGACTCTTCGCTGGGGTTATCGCCGGTTTGAGTTGAAAGTAGACGTTGCTCAGGGTTACATCTGAGATTGGACTACTTGTTTGTATACTGCAATGTCATCTTGTGAGAGGAAATGTTGAGGTGGCAAGATGACGTTTGACTCCTCATCGGGGTTATCATCGGTTTGAGCTGAAAGTAGACGTTGTTCAGGGTTACATCTGAGATTAGACTACTGCAAGTGTTTGAATGTCGCAAGGTCATCTTGTGGATGTGCATGTCTACCCAGTGTTAGCTCCAGGTCTGATTAGCTCCAGGTCTGAGGTATGAGTGCCTCGGCAGGAGGTTTGAGCTTGAAGCTAATAGCATGTGTTTGAAACAAGCATTTTTGAGGAGTTTTAATCGCAATATAGCATTCCTTGGGGTTATCGCGATGATCCGAAACTCGAGGTTATCTCCGAGGTTGGAAATGATCCTTCCGTGTGTGTTTCGTGGTTGGAAATGATGTTTCGGTGTGTCCCGGGTTTTGAGCTTGAACTTCCTAGTAGTATCAGGAATGGATGTAAAAGTGTCTTCCATGGTTATCTCCGAAAGACGAATCTGCCCTCCTGCAATGTTAGTAACAGGCATGCAAAAAATTTCGAGTGTCTACAATTATCAAATGATTTAAATATTAAACAATTCTATTATCATTAATATTTAATTACTATTAAACTATTAATGAAACTATTGCCAAAATATTAAAGTTATTTTTAATAACTCAAAATATTTTTAAAGTATTAATATTACCCTTAGATGATTTTTAAAACAGTTAAAATCATTTATAAATAATTACCATTAATATTTAAATATTAATGTACCATTTATCCAAAATATTAAAAGTTATTAAGTATAACCTAAAATATTTTTAATTCATTTATATCCTTTTTAAATGATTTTAAATTAATAAAACCATTTTTAAACTATTTATTTAATAAAATTAATATCATTAATATTAAATTATTAATGAAATTATCCTTTAAATATTAAAAGTTATATTTTATAACTTAAAATATCCTTAAACACTTTATTTTCATTTGAAATGATTTTTATAATATTAAAATCATTTTTAAACTAATTTATTTAATATAATTATTAAATAACCTTAATATTATTATTAATAATTAATTAATAAAATTTACCTTTAAATATTAAAAGTTATATTCTATAACTTAAAATATTTTTAAATACCTTATTATTATTTAAAATGATTTTTAATATAAATAAATTATTTTAATTTATTTAATTAATTCATTTATTAAATATCTTAATTATCATTAATATTAATGTATTAATGAATTTCATCTAAAATATTAAAAGTCATTAAAAATAACTTCAAATATTTTCTTATACCATAATATAATTTTAAATGACTTTTCAAATATTAAAATTATTTTTAAATAATTTATTTAATATAATAATTAAATAAATTAAATACCTTTAATATTTCAAAAATATTAAATATTTATGAAATATACTTCAAATAATTAAAACCATTTTTGTAATTTAAAATAATTTTAATAATTTTATTTGTATTTTTAATAATTAAAACTAATTTTCTATAATTATTTAATAAAAACATAATTTTATAATTAATAATCATGTCAAGAAGACCATGCACCTATAAGCGAGGCAACATGTGTTATAGGTGTTCTTCATGATCTTCATGCAAACCTAGAACACTAAGTGCAATTATCAAGTGAGTGGGTTTGACCAAGATTAACATCGTGTGTACGGTGTTTCTGGACAAGACTAAACAAGATTAATGCCGAATCGATGGGTTTTACGGGTAACCTGTAAATCGAGAGGCGATGTCATGGTGTCACTTTGAGGCCCGATTATCTTAAGGTTCTGAGCTTACTTAATGCAATATAAAAGTTCTATCCTGTAGAAGAGATGTTAAGGTATAAACATTAAGTACTATATCATATTAACAACATCACAACTAAGAGATTTTGGCCGGTCAAAGAGCCGGTCAGGAACTGTTCTTGAACATTTCTGGGTTTTCCATAAATGTTCTTGAGCAGTTTCGTCTACCCATGTTTGACCAACACTCAAATTGTTTCAGTTAAGAATCTAGGGGATAGAAAGACATTATTACGTAGTATTCATGTCAGTTTACAAGTATAAAACATCAACATGATCAAAACACTTAACAACAGTAAGATCAAGCGCCTGCAAAATCATTGTCAGGCGTTCTGGGCGATTCTGGGCTGCCCAGAAACAATCGGTCAACCCACTTTGACTCTTAATAACTTTAATTCTATAATAGATATGACCATATTCAAGTTCCATTCCACAAATCTCATAGCAGACTACCATTTCAAACATTAAAACAACAAAAAATGTAAACATAAAAGGATTTAAAGCCTCTGACATTCATTGTCAGAACACAAAATAAAATTTTCCAGATTTTGAAAAATGCAAGATCTGAGCCTATAGATGTTATGGATCCAACATCTACCAACCCAGATCATCATTATACACTACTAACAACATGTTTAACACATAAAAACTAACATCTAACATAGCAACTGAGATAAGATTTTTCAAGTTAGGTTTATACCTTCTATGAACAAGTTTTGATTCTAGCTTCTGAATCTGTTAAAGGTGTTTGTGGGGCTTGAATATGTGACTGAAATACTTCTATATTTCGTTGGTTTTAGTGAGAGAGAGGATTGGTTGAGTGTTGTGCAAAAATTAGGCTAGGAAATGATTTTCTCTCTCTCTCTCTAATCTATTTATAAGTCCAAGATGCATGAATTGGCTGAGCTAGAGGCTGATATTTGTCAATTTAAGTCACATGGAGTTGTTGGGTTTGGTCACCAACTCTAGTACTTGGCAATTTTGACAAGTTTCATACAATAATGCAAAGGAGGTATTTTAGTCAATTGGCTTGAAATTTTAAAGGCAATCTTGTAAATTGGCTAGGGTTTGACCCTTAGGGTTTAACCCTAAAGTTTAGCATATAGCATTTGTAGGATTTCCAATTAGGGTTTGTACAAAAATAAAATTTTAGTTTCTAAAATTTGTAATCAGGGTTCTCTTAATTAGATTAGTTTTCTAATACTTATACAGGAACATTAGGGTTTTATATACTAATTATAATTAACCTTGCTAATTTAGCAATTAGAGTTTATAATTTTGTTAATTAGGTTACCAAATCACAATTAGGGTTTATAATTCAAACATTAGGGTTTCTAGAAATTAATATATCCAAATGTTAATTAGGGTTGACCTAATTAATTATAAAATCATATAACACAGTTATATAATAGTCTTAAACTCACAATTGAGTTTCAATTTAGGGTTTCCCACAGTAAAACTAGGGTTTTCAATTACTACATCATAATTGACCAATCATTGTCAGTCCACATACATACAGTACATATTTATAGCACTGAAAAATCAAAATATAATTAATATTATATTATTATTCTCATGCCTTGATCGAGATCCAAAATTAGGGTTTGGATTTCATATCTGATTTATCTGCCATTCTTAACATTATTAATTAAGTTAAAATAATTAACTTAATAATCTGTACTAAAATTCATATAATAAAATAATTATTATAATTATTCTAAAAATCATTTCATGTATTATTTAGATAATATATACTCATATTTTCATGGAAAATAATTAATAAAAACATTTCTGCTGTATAGTTTATAATGATCAATAATTCTAATATAAAATAATTTGTAATTATTCATGTAATAAATATATTTTTTTTCACATATAAATATATACATATACACATTGACTTGGCACATATTCCCTATATTTATTTTAATAAATATATAAAAATATTTATCATAAAATTTTTGATTTATTTGTATAGAAAATATCGGGTTGTTACATTGGAAACTCTCTCGGTGTTATTTGAGCTAAGTTGTGCTCGTAGCTATGATGGATTGATGATGGAAAGGAAAATGGAGCCGAGTATATTTCGGATGTTGGAATGAAGTTTTGGAGTGAAGTACCTTGAGCCTAAAATGCGCAGAAGATTGCAGTGAGAACAAGTCGTATTAAGAGATGAGATGCAGCAAGAAATTGCTACCGTGATAAGTCTTGGATAGTAGCGCAAATGCTTGATCTTAATTTGTGATTGACTTTCAATTGAGATATCGAATAGGTTGATTGCTTGGAGAAGGATGTTACGACTGAGACTCTTATTATATTAGACTTATTATCAGTATGTAAACGTATTCCACCCCTTGGGGGATCACGTAGCTATTGTCACTTTCTCTCTTTAATTTTAATAATAGAATAGAGTAGATTAGTGTAGTTACTTTCTAGATTTGATTATATTGGAGACTTGAAGAAATTGGAAAGCATTAAAGATTCAATCTTGGATCAGGAGAACACATTTGCACTACAATTATCTATTCTTACTCTCTCTTTGATTCCTAATTGTATCTTATGATGTTTATTCAATATGTGGATAGCGTTGATTCAGATATGATTTAAATTCTATTCTGAGATTGCAATGGATTCTATGGATTAGTTTATTCTGATATGTTTCATTGTTAGCCTTATTGATTTTTATGGTATTGTCTATTATGATTCATGCTTACTTGCTTAGTTGATTGGCCATCAATTACTATGATAATCCATATGGACTTGAGAGATGAAGTATGGGTTTGGATCTGATCTTAATAGATTTTGATTGTATATTCTATATTGTGATAGGATGTATGATTTGTGTTTAGGATAGACATATATTGAAACACCATTCGTAGTCAATTGAGAACTTGGGCTTAAACCCTAATTATTTGTAAATCATATAAACATATAGTGGTTTAGGTAATGTGGGTGTTCATGTGTAACTGTGGATTATATGTGATATGGGTATGGTACATTGAGAGATTGCTATACTTTACTACGTGTTCTGACTAACAATTCAAAGACAATTAATTTGGCTTAACAGAGAGTGTGTTGATTTAAATGAGTCAATAGATGAAATTGTGATCTCGTGTTTTCATTATCTAATCTTATTCTAGGAATAGTTAGGTTTATTTAATTTAACAGTTTAAATTTATATATCGCAAATCAATCGTTTAAATAAGATTGAAATGGTTACGAGTTAGTTAGTGCTTGGTGAACTTTGTTAGTTAATTCTCCTTGGGAACGATACTTTACTTACTCTTTATTACTTGTTGACCGTGTGTACTTGCACGCATATATTGATCGGTAAAATGACCAACAAAGCACTCAATCTATCCGAATTCACTAATCCCTAATTTAGTAATCCAACGATTGGGAACTATTTTAGTTTTAAGCTTTCTAAGAATTTAGATCTCATTAGAATGATCATCGTCATTATTCTAAAAGCATTGCTTAAAACTATGGGTTTATCACATATTATAAAACGAAGATCATGTAGATAATTAAAAGCCTTTAATAAATTAATACTTTTTAATAATAAATGAATAAGATTGTTACAAAGTATATGCTTTATCATCAAACATGATTGGCTTGTGTGCATACTACTTTCAATCTCCCACTTGAACTAAAGCCAATCGCCATGATATCTCATACCCTTCTTCTCTAAGTGAAGATTATCTTGCTGTTGGATAAGCTTTAGTTAATGGATATGTAATGTTGTTCTTGAGAGTCCACTATCTCTATATTGATTTCCCATCTTTCAATGATTCCTATAATCAAATGAAAGTGCCACAACATATGTTTAGATCCAAGATGAGACTTAGGAACTATTCCTAATTACGTAATGAATTTTTCATCCAAACAATCAACTTGCGACGATTCTGACTATATACTTTGTCTTTATCACTAAACCAAAGACTCTTTTCTTTGTTTGAAACCTTTCCAATTCATCGCACCACTGTTCAAGGTAACACTTTACCTTAAAGTGGATTTTACGTAAGTCTTGGTCTCCGTCTGAAAAACACGAGTCTATTAAGCCTCCAGGTTTTAATTTAGACCCACCATAAATTTTAATCACATCTTTAGTCTTTGGTTAAGTACTTTAAGATGTTTTTCACTAATTCACGATGAACTTCTCCGCAATACGGTGATCAACATCAGGTCTTGTACATTTCATTCCATACATGATAGTTACTCATGCAATCTCTCTTTTCAGGAGTCTATGGGGACTATTAAGAGAGATACACTCCATGGCTCATCAACATGAGACATCTCTTGGATTTTCCATGTTAAACGACTTTAGCATCAAATTAATATACGTTCCTTGGGTTAAGTCAAGCATCCTCTTAAATCTATCTATATAGATTTGTATCCCCAATTACGATATTCTTCCCAAATCATTCATGGAGGAATGTTTAGACAACTTTGTCTTTACTGATTGTAGCATTAGTGTGTCATTCCTTATCCATAGTATATCAACATATAATATTAAGAATGTCATTGCCGCTCCCATCGACCCTTTTTTGTACACACTAGGTTCATTCTTGTTTTTGATAAAATCAAACTCTTTTGATTGTTTCATCAAAACGAATGTTCCATTTTTGAGAAGTTTGCTTCAATCAATTTCTCTAAGTGTTTATAACTCTTACCTCATCGTATGTAACTGGATCATCATATTCTATGATGTGTACCTCATCATCATCATCTATGATGAATCCATACCTCCTAGGTATCTTCGGTACTATTCCAGATTTACGATTCGGTTGTGGTACAATAAGTCTATCTACAAGTTCCTCTTATTTGACTTATAGTGTTTTGTGGTTCTTAAACTCTTCAAGATTCTATTATCCTCCCACTAGCCCCTTCAATGATAAACACCTTTATCTTAGAAGGCAACGTGTTTCGCAACAAACACCTTTTGCTAAGTAGGATTATAGAACATATACCCTAAACTTATTTTAGGATATCCCACAAATCGACACTTGTCAAATCTTGTCCCAAGCTTATCCTTTGAAACCTTTTCACATAAGTTGGACAACCCCTTATCTTAACATATTTAAGATTAGGAATCCTCCCTATCCATAACTTTTATGGAGTCTTGGGAAATGGATTTTGATGTTACCTTTTTCAGAGATATGCAGACCATTTCTAAGACATGACCCCGGAAGGATCTTTGGAATGTCAGTAAAATCATTATGGACCGCACCTATGTCCAACAAGGTACGATTTTTCCATTCGGATACATCAATCAATTATTGTGTATCAGGAGGCGTCCATTATAAGAAAACCATTTAAGATGATCTAGAAACTTATTGCACAAGTATTTATTCCTTGATCTAATCAAAGAATCTTAATACTCTGCCAATTTGTTTCACTTCTGAATTCTTTGAACTTTTTAAATAATTCACACTTGTATTTCAGCAGATACAGACATTCAACTCTTTGAATGATCATCTTCTTTTCTTATACTAGTTTGTTCAATTTGCAAAATAATTTTTACGTAAGTTAAGTACACAAAATCCATTAAGTAATATTTCAGTTTTATACAAAACATTATTATTATAAATAGAACAACAATTGTTCCTAAATATAATACCAAAGATTTCATTGTCCAACAATAAAATGGAAATAATTTTTCTAACGAGAGCTGAAATACAATAACAACTTATTAACTTAATAGATTTGTTTATAAGTCGCGTTTAAACTATAAGTTCCTATAGCTAATGCAACAACCTTTGCTTCATTTACCAGACATAGGATTACTTATCCTTTGTTTAGCCTTCTACTTATGCTTGGTCCCTTTATAAATCTATATTTATGATAACCAAAGCCGGTATCCAATACCCAAGTAGAACCTTGACTTAAAGAAAAATTTATTTCAAATCATGAACAAAATTGTATTTGTAACCGAAACTTCACTAAGCTTCTTTTGGTTAGCCTCTGCAAAATGCTTCTTGCAGTTTCTTTCCAGTGTCCAGGCTTATTGTAGTGGAAGCAAACTCCTTTGCTATCTGTATCAGTTTTGTTCTTATTATCCATTGTTCTTATTTACCTTCTTAGAATCATTCTTCTTTTCAGAAGATCCTTTGGCCCCTACCAATAAGACATGGTCTTTCTTGGTTGGAAAGTGACTCAACATTTTTCAACATGTTAAGAAAATCAGCGAGGCTAATATCTAGCTTGTTCATATGAAAAATTCACAACAATTGTGAAAGGAGTCCGGGAGTGATTGCAAGATCAAATCTTGGCTCAACTCTCCATCCATGATAAAACCCGTTGTCCTAATTGATCAATCAAATTGATAATGTTAAGGACTTGTGTCTGTACTATAGTGTCGTTGGTCATTCTAAATCGGAAGAGCTCCTTAGATATCTCGATATCTATTAGTCCTACTTTCCTCACATCAACTACTTGATGTGCGAGGGAATATAGTAGAGCATCCATAGTTTCATGTCGACGTCAAGCTCGTTTACTCATGGATGCGAGCTCGATGCATTGAGCCAAGCAATGCATCATCTTGCCACTTTCTAAAAGTATCAATCTCTTCCTCAGAGGCATTGTTTGCAACCATTGCAGGGATAGGCATATTAAGGACATAAGATAGGTTTTCATCCATGAGAACTATTCTCAAATTCCTTAACCAATCCGTTTAATTCAGTCCTGTTAAATAGCATCTAATATGCTTCGCAATGATAGTAATTTAGACATTGTAAAATTCTGTAAATGAATTTGTAACTAATAACATTTTAGCATACATTCTTTTATTAATTACCAAAACAAATTAGGTCTTGTTTTAAATTGGTATCTCCCACTATTTTCTTCAAACTATATATATACCTTCGTTTATATAGTTCGACGAAATCTAATTAAAGATTTGTGACACCCCCAAATCCGGACACTTCATCCCCACAAATTTGGTGTTCACTGTCCAATTAAATCATAACTAACTACCCATAAACAAAGGATATAATTAAACTCAAAAGCTTTAAACAATCAGTCTCCCATTAAAGGGTTACATAATCTAAAATAAATCCCAGGTCCTCTAACCTTTATTACAATCATCCGCGGAAAATTAAAACATGATTATAATTAAATCCATTACATAAGCTTCATAAATAAAATATATATTAAACGTTTTCGTCTAATCAAGCACTTTGTCCTTGCCCTTACTTGTAGAAAGCTTTTCAAACTTCGTAACTTCATCTGCATTGTTTTGTGCAAGAGTGAGCAAACAATTGCTCACAAGAAGGATACTATACAATAACGTTTTATGAATGACAATTAATTGAGCTTTCAATGGTAAAGTATTCTTACCGGAACAAGAAACTTTAATTCAACAGCTATGAGTTCTAAGGAATAATGAACATTTAAGTTAACAATAGTTAAAAACATCAAAGAATATACTGAGGGTCACAAGACCACGAACTCTATTCTAGGTTTACAAGTATTTCTACTTTAACCTTTAACGGTCTAAAAGACTATAATCATCATCTATGTCCTAGGTTCACAGGTGTTTCTACTGTAACCTTTAACAGTTTAAACGACTATATGGACCATCATCCCGTACTCCAGGTGATCAGCCCTTTGTACTATGTATTGCACAAACATTTTAACACTATTGCATGGCTCTAAAATAATCCCCTGATATAGGGTTGTTCATCTCAGCTTAGATTATCAGGTTCTGAACCAAAGGAAGTTTGGTTGGGAATTAACTTCAAAGGAAGTCTAGATTTTAGAACGCTTCATTAACCAATCTTGGTTGAATCAAATAGGAACCAATAACTATTCAAGGGTTTGATTATAATATCTTCATGAACAAGGTATTTTTGATGAATCAATAAGGGCTAGAGTATTAACAATTTCTAAGTTGAACAAATGTTATCATTGACAACATGCTTTCAAAGTTGTGTGAGTACATAAACAAACCAAAGGAAGTTTGGTTTGGGTAGACTTCAAGGGTAATTTAGAGTTTAGAACATTCATCAACTAAGGATTAGTTGAATTGGTAAAGAATCGCTAAGCAACTTAGAGTTCGGTACAATAACGTAAGATAGTACAATGAATGATATTGAAGAACGAAGATCAAACAACAGTTATTAGTTGCTGAATAAACACACTTCTTACAATAATAATACAGACTTTGAAAAGATTAACTAACTTGCTCAACAATAAATGAGTACAGACTTTGAATAACCAAGGTAATCTCGATTGGAATAAAGAAACAAAGATTAACTAACTTGCTCAATAATAAATGAGGGTTAAAGAACTTGCATGACAATAAATCGTTAAACAAGAGATTAGAAATAGAGAATTTGCATAAGTATAACATAACGGTGAAAAGTAACCTTGCTGAATAATAAAGTAGCAAAGGTTAGGGAACTTGCCTCGTGCGTAGGTTAAACAATCACTACTCACGTTCACCACAAGTCCTACACATACCATATGTATTGACAATACACATTAGTTACATTAACATTACCTTCATGAGTTGCTTTCTTACTTTTAGTATAGCTACTAACTAAGTTTAAGTTTAAATAACATCGCATATTTTCATGAACATTACTTTTTAGTTTTATTACAACTACTTAAGTGATCATGTCATTGCACCACATACACATTAATAACTTGATACAACATCCTATTACATGTCCAACATGTTATCATTAAGTTATACTAATACACAAAAGATTGCACTTGCATTCGCGCATCTCGACGCCCTCCGATTGGCTCCAAATACACAATAGTCCTAAAGATGGCCATTTTGACCCTTCATAACGATTTCAAATTGAAAACCTTAAAGAATAAAAGTAATAGGCCTATTCGTCCTCTTTCTGAATCATCTTAAATCACCTCAATCGGAGTTCGTATGAAAACATTATGGCCATTTTACTACTACATGAGGTCAAAACTGTCCGACCCAGACAACTTTTCGGTATTTGAAGTAGACAGAGACGATTAATATTTGGCGCGAATTCCAACAAGGCGGTGCGAATTTCAAAGACTTCTAAGTGTGAACTTCTTGAAAGTAGTATGCACACAAGCCAATCATGTTTGATGATAAAGCATATACTTTGTAACAATCTTATTCATTTATTAATAAAAAGTATTAATTTATTAAAGGCTTTTAATTATCTACATGATGCTATTTTATAATATATGATAAACCCATAGTTTTAAGCAATGCTTTTAGAATAATGATGATGATCATTCTAATGAGATCTAAATTCTTAGAAAGCTTAAAACTAAAATAGTTCCCAATCGTTGGATTACTAAATTGGGGATTAGTGAATCCCGGATAGATTGGTACATACGCTGCTTGCTCATTGGATGAGGATGATTGATCTCATGATCATTTGTGTGGAGACACTAAAAGCAAGTATGTAGGTGCTTATTGGAGAATAAGTTCATCGAACGTGGCTCGCTAAGGAATACCTAATGGAGTTTTACTTCGCTGTCAATAGGAATTCCTGTAGTGATAGTAGTACAAGTGATCCTTTGGACTTGAGATCATCATAGTATCTTGTGTATGATGAGTTATACTTTGACTTATTCCTTAAGACCCTTAGGGTATATCAAAGGGTATGCTTGAGTATAATAAGTTGTACATGGAGATAATGTATGATCAATAAAGAATCTACCACTTCTAGTAAAAGAAGAGAAATGTCCTATGTGATTCGATAAATGACAACCAAAGTAGTACTTGGTTTATGTAATGAAATTAGAAAGGAGTTTCTAATTTGCATTATTTGGAGTTGTACATTTAAGAGTTTAAATACATATAATTAAATAAAATAAGACTTGATGTAAATTTCATGTCTTATATTTAATTGGGACATTGTATGGTGGAAGGATTGAATTGTACAAGAACTATTTACTCAAAGGTTCTTTTATGATTAATGTTGAAATCTATATTATCCTGGAAAGTCGTTGAACGCTAGGGAGGCTTATCCCTATTGTAGAATAAATATTATTTATTTAAATAAATTATTAGTTTAATTTATTTATTTAAATAAGATTAGAATTGTTCTAATTAATTTATTCACAATCGGTTTAATATGGAGAACCTAAAGGGTCACACCATAAAAGGAAGAATAATTATTTAAGAAGTTAATGGCATAATCGTAATAATAAGTTAAGTATATTTAATTTAATCTATGGTGATAGAATAAATTAAATAGCTTAATATTTATTATTTAATATTTTAGAAATATTAAATATAAATTAATAAGAGGAGTCTTATTGTTATTATTATTACTATTATTATTATTTAATTCCTAAAGGAGTTTGGGAATTAATTAATAAAAGTACTCTCAAATATCCTAATAGGATTAGGAGACAAATTAATTAAAAGAGTTTAATTAATTATCCCTAATAAGATTAGGGAGCTTAATTAATTAAAAGAATTTAATTAATTAAATAAAACTCAATTCCTTAATTGTTAAGGAGGGTTGCCTACATCTATAAATAAGAGGAGTCTTATTATGGGTGAGGGTGTTGTTGACTTTTTCACAACATACGTAATTCCAATTGTTGGGAGAGTACGCCCCTTTTTCTATAGAGATAAAAAACTAGGGTTTGAGCCAAATACCCATCTTCTTGAATTCTTCTTCTTCCTTGGTAGATCACCTCTAGAGGCCAAACACTTGGGTGGCTAACGTTGATCAAAGGAAGGAACCAAATCCGGTGGATTCAAGTTGAACGCGAAAAGGATTGGAGGTGAACTTGTACCTGAGGAAGCTCGGATCTTCAATGGTATGATTCTTATTCATATCTTTTCGTTTAATTAATAATTATGCATAAAGGGTGATCCGGGTATATGGTTTGTAAAATTTTTAAACTCTGATTTTTACACGTTTCCGCTAATTTTGTGCAATTTGATTGCGTGCTCATGAATATTACAAACCTAATAAATTGGTATCGAGCCAAATCTTTATGCGAATTATTAATTATTTTAATTTGATATGTATATTAATATGTGTTTAGAACAATTTAATTGGGCATAATTTTATTGTATAAAATTTATTTAAAAAAAAAAAGGGAGATGAAAAGCCGTGATGATCAATTCTTGAAATTCGTGGCTGGTTTTACTTTTCAAAACCTCATCCTGATTATTCACGTTTTGTCTGTTAACATATATTACGTTGATTTTTTTTTAAAAAAATATATGTTATATGAAAAGTTTCCTGTTTCTTCAAAAAACGTGGCCATCCTGTTATCTTTTTCAAGGGATTCATAAAGTTTCAACATTCTTGATATAAACATTAATGATTAAAGTAATCATTAGCATGCAATGATTAAAGTAATCATTAGCAAGTGATATTTTTTTTTTATAAAAAATAAAAAAAGGTTGCAGGAGGTGTTTATATATATAATATATATTAACGTAATATATATTTATATATATAATAATTTTATAATTAAAATAAAATATTTATTTTAATCTTAAAATAAAAAGTTTATTTTAATCTTAAAATAAAAAGGTTTATTTTAATTTTAAAATTGGATTTCATGCTAACTAATTAGAGTTGGAATTAGATTCCATGATAACTAATTAGAGTTGAAATTGGATTCTATTTTTGCTTAAATAAAGGAGTTTATTTAGATATGAAATAAGATTTCATATTATTCAAAATAAAGGAGTTTATTTGTGAATAGGAAAAAGAATCAGTTTTTTCTTAAATAAATGAGTTTATTTAGATATGAAATAAGATTTCATATTATTCAAAATAAAAGAGTTTATTTGTGAATAGGAAAATAATCCGTGTTTCCTTTAATAAAGGAGTTTTTTTTTTTTATACTTGGAATTGGATTCATAATTAATTAAAATAAAGGAGTTTATTTTGATTAAACATTTTGATTAAAATAAAATAGTTTATTTTATTCAAAATGGATAAATTAAAATAAAATAGTTTTATTTTGATTTAAATTTGGATTAAAATAAAGGAGTTTATTTTGATTCAAAATTAGATTTTATACTAACTAAATTTGCCCATTAAATGATATCAATATATATATTGAATATTTATTATTCATGAGATGAATGTTATTTATTGATGCATATGGTGATGATAATGAATGGGATTGATTATGGACTATGACCAATGTGATTGGATTTTATTTTAGTTGGATGCATGAATGTATGGGTTTTATTAAATGGGGTCTGCGTACCTCGTCTTCTCTAATTTTTTTTTAATGTAAATTCTAACTCCTCCTATGTACTTCCCTCGATCACGATCAAGATTTCTATTTATTTTAAATAGTTTTGTAATAGGAATAGTTAGAATTAATTTTGAAGAATGGAGATCAAGGAGCAAGGAGCGCTTGAAGACCTGATTTGTAATGGAGCCAGGGTTTAAATGTAATAGTTATATTTAAATATTAATTATTGCACCCCTAGGGTTTGACCTTTTGGCTCACTTGGTGGCTCTAGTGAACCAAACTAGAATAAAAGTCCATAATCAATCCAGGTAGAATATAGTATTCTATATGTGCATGCTTATAGTATATATATTATATATTATGCAAACATGATTCACATGTTCATTAATATGACACATATTTTATATATATATATATATATATATATATATATATATGTGCATGCGCGCTAAACAAGATGAGACAAATTAATAACAAACCCCTCAAATATTTTTATATTAAGTTGTAACGTTCAAAGATATTTGGAATATCGAACGTCGCCTTCTAGCATGATAGAAACAATAGAGTATTGAATATTTAATATGAGTTTGTTGTGCACACACAAGGCAAGTATTAAATGTTTAAGATGTTATTTTTATTACATATGATGTTTATAAGGAATTGAACATTACTGCTTTGTTGTGCACACACAAGGGCTGTAGTTTTTTCTTCACTTATATAGAAATCTTGGAGTGCGACTTAACTTAAATCATTTTAGTTAGGATGTGCACACACTTGACCATTATGATTTAAGAGGCAAAATACAAAGAGTTACATAGTTGATGTAATTGACAAGAGTTGTCTACCTATTTATTTATATATAGTTTGTTGTGCACACACAAGGCTATATACATTTGAAATGGGATCCTTATTCTCACTAGCAAATCTTTAATTAGATTTTTTTAGAACTATATAGTGAGGTAATATAGTTTGATGAAAATAGTGGGAGATACCAATTTAAAACAAGACCTAAATTATTTTGGTAATTAATAAAAGAATGTATGCTAAAATGTTGTTAATTACAAATTCATTTACAGAAATTTACAATGTCTAAATTACTATCACTGCAAAGCATATAGATGATATTTAACCGTACCGAATTTTACGGATTGGTTAAGGAATTTGAGAATAGTTCTCATGGCTGAAAAGCTATCTTATGTCCTTAATACGCCTATCCCTGCAATGATTGCAGATAATGCCTCTGAAGAAGAGATTGCTACTTTTAGAAAGTGGCAAGTTGGCTTAATGCATCATGCTTGCATCCATGAGTAACGAGCTTCAGCGTCAGCATGAAACTATGGATGCTCCTATTATATTCCTGCACATCAAATAGTTGATGGTGAGGAAAGTAAGACTACATAAGCCAGTTACAGTAGGTTGGCAAAAAAGTAGACTAGGAGTTATGGCTCCCTCACTAAAAAATTTTCTCTGCCTTCTCTCTACCCTGGTTTTCTGGTCTAGTTGGTATTCCCCTACCTAACTTTTCCGTTCATCTCCATCCTTTCCGGCCTTTTCTTCCTATCTTCCTCTCTCTCCTCTCTTCCCCTACTCACCATCCTCCCCTCTTCCATTTTCTGGTTTTCCCTCCTTTGGTGTGACTCGGTTCTGATGGTTAGTCACAACCACCTTTCTGCTGGAAACACTGAAAGTAGCCTTTCAAAGGATCTTTTTCTTGAATTTGGAGTTTCTGTCCCGGGCTCGCCATCCTCTGTTAAGGTTGATATAGAGGAAATGGGTGAGTCTGATGCTTTCATGGGACATGTGGGTAACTTTGTTACCTCTGAAGAATCGTCATCTCAGGCGGTGAGCCCTGTACTGGATATTGGAAATGCCATGGGGGACAATGCAAAAGCAATTTTTTCTGCTGCCCAATAACTAACTCATAAAGACAGAGAGGAAGCTATTTTTGAACGTAAAAAGAACCTCCATCTTATGGAGTTCCTCTCTGCCCATGGGGTTACTTCAAATGACGTTCAAGCCTTTTTGTCTGAAGGTAAGGCTGTTTATTTTAACTCGGGCCACCTGGTAAATCGAGGTCCAACACCATAATCTTTTCTAGGTGGGACTCTTTCTCAAGTCAAATGTGTTGGAGATGGCTCAAATGGCCATCTCCTTTCTTAAGGAACCTAAATTTGGTTTGGACGTGGCTAGTCCCCGGCCAGTTGCACTAGCCCGATCTACTCTCCCTTCCGGGCCTTCCATCTCGGGTTTCGTTAAGTCTGACTCACCTTTAAATTTAAATTTGAAAGCTCCCGCCTCTTCCCTCGAAGAAGGTGAAATCCCTAGTCCTACTCAAAGCTACTAGTCAAGACTTGGTGTGATGTTGTTGGGAAGCCTGCTGTCAGAGCTTCTAGGTCCCTATCTTATCGCCTCCTTCTCCTGACATGAGGAGCAATTTCGTGATTCCACTAAATTTGAAATGCTTACCCGAGGTAACCAGATTTGGGCCTCTAGCCTTGTGGGATACTTTCTGCATTCATCTCTCCCCTACAAAGTAGTAGAGCCCATAGCTAAAAGGATATGGGGGCATCTAGGACTCGCAAATGTCTTCCTTCACAACAAGGGGTATTATATTTTCAAGTTCGATTCAAAATCAGATTGTGATAATATTTTGGCTTCGGGCCCATGGCACTTCACCTCCAAGATAATGGTCCTGCAACAATGGAAAGAAGGTATTGTCTATTCAAAAGCAGACTGTGATGTCTTCCCAGTATGGGTGAAACTTAGCAATATCCCCCTTTCTTATTGGTCGGATGAAGGGATAAGTTAGCAAAAAAAAAAAAAAGAAGGGATAAATTATATTGCTAGTGCTATTGGGAAGCCACTTTTCACAGATGACATGACAACCAAGAATGATTTCTTAAATTTTGCTCGAGTTTGTATTGAGGTGAAAGCTTCATTCTTGTTTCCCCCTTCTATCCAGGTAGCCATCAAGCAAGATCATGACTCCGACTATAGCTTTACATAAGTGGACGTGGAATATCAAAGTAAGCCTCCTTCTTTCTCCTTTTGTCAAGTATTTGGGCACTCTCCTATCAATTGCCCAAAAGCAAATTTTAAGTGGATGCCAAAGGTCCTGGCTTCTTTGGTCCGGTGGGAATGTTGGCAAAGATCTTGTGAATCATGTAAAGATACCAAGTCATATAGTCCTTTGTTGAGCGAAATGAAAGTCACGCTTCTCCATCCAAATGGACGGTTAGTCCTCCATCTGATGAATGGGTTACTGTGACTAGAGGTGCAAAATCTGAAATGGTTATACCCACTTCTCTCCAAGTTATGAATGTTTCGAACTCTTTTGCCCCTATGGCTCAGGATGACCAGGCTATGGGATCGGATGTTGACTCTCCTGTTGCTATGAATCCCATACTTGTCTCCAAACTCAAAGTGATAGATGAAAAGGAAGGAAAAGACTTGAAGAACAAACAAACCTCAGGAATGGAGAATCCAAAAGCTGCCAAAAAGAGGAAAGGCAAGGGCAAAGCTGGTCTCTCTTCTCCTCCATCAGTTTAACTATGTTAGCCTCCTATAACATTAGAGGGTTAAATAAAAAGCCTAAGCAGGCTTATGTTAAGCAAATAATTGTAGATCACAATATTTCTCTTATAGGTTTGGTTGAAACTAGAGTTAAGGTTACAAATGCTACTAGAATTTCCGGGATGATTTGCTCAACTGGGAATGGGCATTCAACTATGATCACCATTCAATGGTAGGATTTGGGTGGGTTGGAATCCTATCCGTTGGAAGCCCGGATGTCCTTTTTTGTTTCCTCTCAAGTAATCCACTGTAAGGTGCAATCCTTAGATATGCCTAGCACAAATTTTTTTGTATCATTTGTTTATGGGCTAAATTCTTATATTGAAAGAAGGGATCTCTGGAATGATTTGATTAGTTTCTCTCCCACTAATAGCTGGTGCCTAATGGGGGATTTTAATGTTATCAAGGATCTAAATGAAACCAACCAACCTCATGTATTATGGGATATTGCTAAAGCTGAATTCAAAGACTGCACTAACTCCATTGAAGTAGCAGATATCCGAGGTACCTGTCCTTTGTTTACTTGGTGGAATAATCAACCATCTTGCCCTGTCCACAAAAAACTCGATCGAGTAATGGGTAACTCTGCATGGCTCACCCAATTTGATCTCTCTCATGCTACGTATGCCCATCGTGGACTATCTGACCATTCCTTGCTCCTTCTCAACACTGGTGTTCTGTTCCCCAAGCCAAAAAGATTTTTTCAATATTTCAACCATATGGCTCATCTTGAGGGGTTTCAAGAAGCTATGAGGTTAGCTTGGAACTCTCCAATTCATGGTAATCCCTTCTTTGTCTTTGCTGAAAAACTTAAACTTGCAAGACGGGCTCTGGTCTCACTTAATATCACAGCTGGGAATTTAGTCTCTTTGGTAAAGCTAGCTCGTGAAGATCTTCACGCCATCCAATCCCTTCTCCATGTCAATCCTTTGGATCTGGCTCTTTTGGAAAAGGAGAAAGAATGTTCGCAGCAGCTTTGGCACGCCATTGACAAGGAGGAAATACTCATGCAACAAAAATCAAGAGCTAGTTGGTTGGCTTTGGGTGATTGAAACACTAGTTACTTTTCAAACATTATGAAAAGCAGGTGGAACACAAATAAAATCCTCTCCATCTTAAACGAAGAAGGTACACTTGTGAATGAACAACCTCAAATCGAATTGGTGGCAATTGAGTACTTCCAAAACCTCTTTAATTCCTCAAGTTCACAATATGCTGGTTTCAGTAGTTATGGAGTAACTCCCTCACGTCTTCTTGATGCATCTCAAGCCTCAAATCTATGTGCCCCCTTCTCTGATTCTGAGATATTCAAGGTTCTAAATTCAATGAAACGAAATAAGAGTCCGGGTAGGATGGTTTCAACGTAAACTTTTTCATTAACTGTTGGGATCTGGTAGGGACCGACTTTACAAAGGTTTGTCCGATTTTTCTTTTTTCTACTAGCAGAGGCTCACGAAAGGAATTAATGCCACAGCTACGGCTTTGATACCTAAATGTCCCAATCAGTCACCATGGTGACTTTTCGTCCCATTTCTGCTTTGCAACACCATATACAAATGCATTGCTAAACTTTTGTCAAATAGGCTCAAGTTGTCTCGCCTCGATTATTGATAAGGCCCATCTCGCTTTTGTTAAAGGGCGGAATATCGGTGATAACATCCTTATTGCTCAAGAATTCTTCAAAGGGTACACTCAGATTTCGGTCCCGCTAGATGTGCACTAAAGATAGATCTAAGGAAAGCTTTTGATACTGATTCGTTGGGATTTTCTGTTTGATACACTAACAGCCTTCAATTTTCCTCAGACCTTCATTTGGTTGGATTAAAGCTTGTGTTACATCCCCATGTTCTCCGTCAAGATGAATGGAACTCTATTTGGGTTTGTAGCAAAGAATGAGAGGACTTCGCTTGAGGCGACCCACTTTCCCCCTTCCTCTTTGTTATAGTAATGGAGATGATGTCTCTCAAACTCAACCAAGACACATTAGATTCTGTCTTCAAATACCATTGGAAGGCAAAGGCCAGCAAAATCACGCATCTGCTCTTTGCTGATGACATACTCCTCTTCTGCCATGCAAGCCTTCCTTCTATATCTATTGTGAATTCATGTATCCTCTCCTTCTCACTCTACTCAGGTCTTATCCCTAACTCTCATAAAAGCCATTGCTTCCTCTCAAATACTGACCCCTCCACTAAGAGCGACATCACCGCTCTTCTAGGTTTTCAAATGGGTTCGTTACCTTCAAAATTCTTAAGGGTTCCCTTACTCACAAGAAAATTATCCCATGCAGATTGTGTTCCCCTTATCCTACGAATCACAAACAAGGCCTCCTCTTGGACTTCAAAAGTCTTAGCATACTCTGGAAGATTGCAGTTGATTAAGTCAACCCTTTTCTCCTTTCAAGTGTTTTGGAGTACCAACTTTATGCTTCCAAAGGCGGTCCTTAGAGACATTCAATCCATTCTAAGTCGATTCCTATGGAAAGGGCCTACCTTTGCACAAATTTGGAGCCAAGGTGGCTTGGGCATCTATCACGTTACCCACTCAAGAAGGGGATTAGGATTAAAGAGCATCTCATTTGGAATAAAGCCTTGGTAATAATGCATCTTATCCACCTCCTAAATCACAAATCTACTTCTCTTTGGGCTAATCTGGTCAAAGCAACCTTGTTAAAGAACAAGTGCATATGGCAAGTTCATAAAAGCCCTGACTGTTCATGGATTTGGAAACAAATCCTCAAGCTTCGCCCCCTTGCCCTTCAACATCTGAAATATACTCTAGGGGATGGCCACCTTACTAACTTATGGTACGACCCCTGGGTAAATGGGAATGCTCTGAATCCTTCTCGGTCCCTTATTTCTAATTCTGGTATTCCCTTAACTGCCACGGTTAGTAATATCATTTCGGGTGAGAACTGGGATCTTCCTACTAGCAATCACCATGAGGTTATCATCTTCCGGCAACAAGTTACCCCCATCCCTTTTCATATGAATAGGATGGATATGATCCAGTGGGACTCATATGATATCCATTCGGTAAAGGCAAAATAGATTTGGGAATCATTTCGTTCACGGTCTCCTACTGTTCCTTGGTGGTCTATCCCTTGGAATAAGCTTCATGTGCCGCGCTACTCCTTTATTCTGTGGCTTGGTCTTTTAAGGAAGCTTACTACAAATGATCGAACAAGGCACTACTCAGGTCAAGTTTGGCTTTGCCCACTCTGCAACCTTTAGTTAGAAACCTTTTCCCACTTGTTTTTTGAATGTGAGTACTCCTCTACGATCCTTAAAAGTGCAGTTGAATTAGGAAATTGGGTCACTATCCCCTTCTCATGGGATGCCCTGATTGCATTCCTCACATCTTACCAAGGCTCTAAACTCTCCAAAAACATCCTCAATCTGACTATTGCAACTTGTTTTTACAAAGTTTGGGAGGCCCGGAATACCAAGCTCTACACAGGTTCCATTCCACCTTCATGGACATTAGCAAAGGATGTTATCCAGCTCATCAAGGCTAGGCTCTCAACATGTAAATCTTTCCTAAAGGCCACAAATTGTAATCATTTCTGTAATTGGTTATTAGTTTAAATTGTTATGTTGGGCCCTCTTCCATGTATCGTATCATCATCTCTGATATTTAGATGATGTTACTATTCTGGGGTATGCCCCTTAGCCATTGTCCTCTTTGTTTCTTTTTTATATATACAACAAACTTAGCAAAAAAAAAAGTAAGACTAATAGATATCAGATATCTAAGGAGCTCTTTCGATCTAGAATGACCGATGACACTACAGTACAGACAAAAGTCCTTAACATAATCAATTTGATTGATCAATTAGGACAACGGGTTTTGTCATGGATGGAGAGTTGAGCCAAGATTTGATGCACTCACTTGGGACTCCTTTCACAATTGTTGTGAATTTTTCATATGAACAAGCTAGATATCTACTACCATTTGATTTGCTTAACATGTTGAAAAATGTTGAGAGTCACTTTCCAACCAAGAAAGACCATGTCTTACTGGTAGGGGCCAAAGTATCTTCTGAAAAGAAGAACGATTCTAAGAAGGTAAAAAGAAAGGCGTAAACAAAGGATAATAAGAACAAAACCGATATGGATAGCAAAGGAGTTTGCTTCCCACCGCAATAAGCACTGGACTTTGGAAAGAAAGCTGCGAAGTATCTTGCGCAGAGGCTAACCAAAGAAGCTTAGTGAAGTTTTAGGTTACAAATATAAATTTGTTCATGATTTAAAATAAATTTTTCTTTAAGTCAAGGTTCTACTTGGGTATTGGATACCGACTTTGGTTATCATAAATATAGATTTATGAAGGGACCAAGCAGAAGTAGAAAGCTAAACAAATATAAGTAATCCTATGTGCGGGAAATATAGCAAAGGTTGCCACATTAGCCATAGAAACTATTCTGACCCTCACCAACCTTTCCTGCCCCTAGGTCTCACCTAACTATTCTGACCCTCACTAACCTTTCCCGGCACCGATCCTATTCGCGCCTCTTTGCCTCTACTCTCTCTTTCTGCACCGTTCGTCCTCCTTCTCTTCCTTCTCACCTCTGTCCCCTTCCTTTCTTTCTTTTATTTCCTAGGTTCCTTCTCCTTTAACTATAATTGACCACTCCCACCTCTCCGCCGGAAATTCCTTGAGCTCAGACCCGAGCGACCTTTTCGCTGAGTTCGGGGTTTCAAACCCAAACTCCTCTTCCAGCTCCTCTATGGGGCTCTCCTCCGGGAATAGGGTTGAATCGATCTTTCTTGCTTGCCCCTCTTTTCTGCTCTCCCCCTCCTCCCATTGTGATTAGCTCGGCTGAGTCCTCTTCTTTTGAGGCCGAGTTAAAGGTAAACCTTGGTCCAGCCTTGGGCTCAAATATCTCGGATATCTTCAAGGCTGTGCATCACTTTTCCCAAAAAGACCGTGATGAGGCTATCCTTGAGAGGAAAAAAAATCAAAGCCTCATGAATTTCCTCTCTGCTCATGGCTTCTCTGCTAGCGATCTCAATGCCTTCGTGGATGCTGGTACCATCTCTAGCTCTATCAAATTGCAGACGATAGGTAAAATCTCAAATGCTGTTAGCCCCCCTGCAACTCTTTCGGAGTCTAAGCTCTGTACTGGCGAATCTTCCAAAGTGGCACCTGATGGAAACCTCCTACCTTCTCAGCATAAGGCTATCTCTGCTCATAGCTTGGATGCTCCTGCTGCTGCTGAGGTGGACCCTCCTCTCAAGCACTCTTGGAGTGCTATTGTTTCCAAGCATTCGGGTAAATCCTCTAGGTCCTTGTCCTTTCTTCCAACCCCAAATGAAAACGGAAATTTTTTGGTAAAGCCCCCTGCTGATGCTCTTAAGAGGGGAAATAATTTATGGTCATCTAGCTTGGTGGGCTATTTCCTTCATTCAAGCCTCCCTTACAAAGTGGTTGAGCCCATTGCCAGGCGCCTCTGGGGCAACATGGGGGTCACAAATGTAATTCTTCATAGCAAAGGTTACTACATCTTCAGGTTCTCCTCTCTCTCTGCTAGGGACAATGTCCTAGCCTCGGGTCCTTGGCATTTCACCTCTAAGATTATTGTCCTTCAACCTTGGAAAGAAGGAGTTGAGTTCTCAAAAGTCGGCCGTGACAGATTTCCTATATGGGTAAAGCTCAGTAATATTCCTTTATCCTACTAGTCCGATGAGGGTATCAACTACATTGCCAGCGCTATTGGGAAGCCTTTATTTACTGACGAGATGACCTCAAAAAATGACTGGATGGCTTTTGCACGTGTTTGTATTGAAGTTCATGCATCCTTTTCCTTCCCACCTTCTCTAAATGTTGTTGTCTTAAATGACGAAACCTCTGAAGAATTGGTTGTCCCTGTTGAGGTGGAATACCAGAGTAGACCACCCTCTTGCCCAACCTGTAGTGTCTTTGGCCACTCCCCTTTGAAATGCCCCAAAGCAAACTTTCAATGGATTCGAAAGTCTTCTCCTCCCTTTGTCGATCCTTCTTCACCGCAAAGGAGTCCTCGGCCTTGATTGTTTCCACCTCTTCGCTTACTCCAATCCCGGTGACAATCCTACCTTGGCCCCGACCCTCTCCATTCAACTTTAAATGTTCCTAACCATGATGGTTGGATCAATGTCTCGAGAGGAGGAAAACTCAGGCGGCCTCCTATAGCCACCAAATTGATCTCTGCTAACACCTTCTCCCTATAGCAAATCTCTGCTTCTTGAGAACAACTCTATCTCGTAAACTCGATTCCCTCCTATCAACAAACAAATTCTTGGATAAACTGAAAGCTATAGATGAAAAGGAAGGAAAGGACTTGAAGCAAAAATCGCGAAATGGACTGAACCATCTCAAGATGCCAAAAAAAAAAAAGAATTAAAGGCAAGAACTGTGGTGGAAAGGCCACAAACTAATCCTATCTTTTATGTTAAATATAGCTTCTTATAATGTTAGAGGTATAAATAAAAAGCCAAAACAGGCTTATGTTAGGCAACTCCTTTTAGACAATAGAATTTCTCTTGTTGGTCTTCTTGAAACTAGAGTAAAGCAATTTAAAAGCCCCACGATCTCAAATGCTATATGCGTAAACCTGGCTTGGGTTTTCAATTATGACAATCATTGTAATGGTCGATTTGGGTTGGTTGGGATCCATCATCGTGTGGAGGGTGGATGTCCTTTGTCTCCGCCAAGTTATCCTTTGTAAAATAATGCAAGTCTCTACCGCTTGTACCTTTTTTACTTCTTTTGTATATGGACTGAATTCTATCTGTGAAAGACAAGAGCTATGGCTAGAGCTCAGCAATGTGAAATCCTCTCACTGCTGGTGCCTCTTGGGAGATTTTAACGCTATTCAACACTTAAATGAATCTGACCGTGCTGACACAATTTGGGACTCTGGCATGGAAAACTTTAAAGCTTGCCTTCAATCTATTGAAGTTGATGACATTCAAGGATATGGTCCTTTTCATATACCGTGGAATAAAACAAAGTTGAGTCCCCCATTCATAAAAAGCTGGACAGAGCTATGGGAAATGATGCTTGGTTTAACCAATTTACCCTTGCTTAGGCTATATATCTTCCTAAGGGTATGTCCGATCACTCTCCAGTGGTCCTCAATACTGGCATCCCTTATACCAAATCTCATAAACCTTTCCAATTCTTCAACCATATGTTCCTCTTGGAAGGTTTCAAAGAGTGTGTGTCTTCCTCTTGGCAGCAACAAGTGCAGGGAAACCCTTTTCGTATTTTCTCAGAAAAACTCAAGCTTACAAAGCGAGCCCTTGTTAGCCTCAACCAATTCGCTGGGAACCTCTCTTCGTCTGTCAAATCAAACTCAGCTAAACTTCACAGAATCCAACAACTTCTGGCCTCTCACCCTCTTGATCCAACTCTTCTTACCCAAGAAAAATGTTACCTCCAATCCCTTTGGAAAGCTTTATCTCTGGAGGAAACTCTTTTACATCAAAAGTCTAAGGCGTCTTGGCTTGCTACTGGAGACAAGAATACAAAATTTTTCTCCAACCTAATGAAGAGTAGATGGAACTCCAATAAAATTCTTTCCATTCAAACTTCTGCAGGAGTTACTGTCCAAGAGGATGTTGCAAATGTTGCTGTTAATCACTTCACAGATCTTTTCAACCCCAGCTTGCCAAATCCTTACTCGAGCATGGAAGATTTTTGGGTCACTCCTTCAAAGAAAATCACCTCTCAAAGCTTCAACCCTCTCTGCCCCTATCTCGGTTGCTGATGTTCTGAGTGCTCTTCAGGCCATGAAGAAAAACAAAAGCCCTGGGCCAGACGGCTTTAATGTAAACTTCTTTCTCAACTGCTGGGACATTGTGGGAGCAGACTTCACAAATGCAGTCCTCTTTTTCTTCTCCTCTTACAAGCTCCCGAAAGGCATAAACTCCATACCATTGCTCTTCTCATCCCCAAATGTCAAAACCCTTCCTCCATGACTGACTTCCGCTCTATTTCATGCTGCAACACAATTTACAAGTGCATCTCCAAAATTCTCTCGGACCGACTAAAATATGTGCTCCCTTCTATTATTGACAAAGCTCAGTCAGCTTTCATCAAAGACAGAAATATCAGTGACAACATTCTGCTAGCTCAAGAGCTGTTCCGAAATTACCACCGCAGCTCGGGTTCACCTAGATGTGCCTTCAAAATTGACCTGCAGAAAGCTTTTGACTCAGTTAATTGGAAGTTCCTCTTCGATACTCTTAAATTTTTCAACTTCCCAACTCCTTTCATCAAATGGGTGCAGGCTTGCATCACAACTGCCATGTTCTCCATCAAAGTAAATGGAGCCTTGGCTGGTTACTTCAGCAGCTCCAGGGGACTACGACAAGGTGACCCCCTCTCTCCTTACCTCTTTATCCTAGTCATGGAATTGTTATCCATGAAACTTCATTGGGGTGCCAGTAAACCTGATTTCAGTTTCCATTGGAGAACTAGAAACTTGGACCTTACCCACCTCCTCTTTGCCGACGATATCCTTGTTTTCTGCTATGCAAATATCAAATCTATCACCATCATCCACCTCGTGCATTAGCTCTTTCTCCTTATTCTCCGGCCTTATCCCAAACATCCACAAAGTCAGTGCTTTTTATCTTGTTACCGACGCCCAAAACCACATCATTTGTTGTCTCGACCCTTGGCTTTACCTTGGCTCCCTCCCTACTAAGTTTTTAGGTGTGCCTCTCATCTCCTCAAAACTCTCCTATCTTGATTGCATGCCTCTACTTCGCACGTAATCACTCATCGAGTCACTTCTTGGACCACTAAAGTTTTAGCATACTCGGGTGGCTCCAACTCATTAAATCGGTCCTTTTTGCTATCCAACACTACTGGAGTGCTCACTTTATCCTTCCTAAGGCTGTCATCCGATCCATACAATCAATTTTGTGTCGGTTCTTGTGGAAGGGAGCTTCACTCTCCCATTATGGAGCCAAAGTTTCATGGAACAAGATTACTCTCCCCACTGAAGAGGGAGGTTTAGGCTTAAAATGCCTCCCGGATTGGAACAAGTCTCTCACCCTTACGCACCTTACCCCTCTTGCATGCTCACCCAAGCTCTTTGTGGGCTAAATGGGTAGTGCGATCCATGGTCCTAAAAGGTAAGTCTTTTGGCAAATCGACATACCCTCGGATTGTTCATGGACTTGGAGACAAATCCTTAAACTTCGTCCCTCGCCTCATGCACTCCGCATTATAAAGTTGGATCTGGTAGCAACTTTAGCCTATGGTTCGACCCTTGGCTCAATGGCCATGCCATCAACCCTTCTAGTTCCTTGCTAGCCAATTCTCGACTCCTATTCATCGCCGAGTTTCGTACATTTTAAGCACATCACACTGGAACCTTCCTATCTCAAATCACCACGACGTCATCACTTTTCGCAACTCTATATTATCTGTAGCTGTTCCATCTGGCAACCGTGACCTTATCCTCCTCCGTCCTCACCGATATTCTACGCATCGTGGCTCGTCACATATGGGACAAAGATCCAAAGAGGAACGCCATCGTGAATTGGCACAAAATTGTTTGGAACAAATTTCACGCTCCACGATTTTCTTTTTATCCTTTGGTTGGGTTTTGGGTAGAACTCAAACAAATGATATTACTAAATCCTATCTTGGCCGAAGTTTTCAATTTCCCTTTGTGCAACACTTGCCCCAAACCTTTGCCCATCTTTTTTTTTTTCACATGCGGTACTCTAAAGCACAATCTTACAATGAATTTTCTCGTTGGGACTTTGGAACTCCTTTCCTTCTGACCGGATCACCTTTAGTCACCGAGGATTATTTCTTACCAAGGTCTTAAATCACAAAGAATATCATGAGGCTCTCAGTTGCAGTTGTCTTCTACAAAGTCTGGGAAGCTAGGAACAAGAAACTCCACTATGGCACCCTCATTCCTCCAAATTTTCTTGCAGCAGATGTTGTCAATATCATTAATTCTAGATTATCTACATGTATCTCCTTTAACAAAGCCACAGCTTTCTGTCATTATTATTGTAACTGGCTTGTTTAACCTTATTGTCTTTATTTGATGTCTCTCTCATGAGACGCATCGTGTTGAGTGTGTTTCACTATAGTAAGCTCCTCTGTGGAATGCCTTTAGATGATCTTGCTTTAGCCTGGGGTATGCCCCTTAGTCGTTGTACCTTTTGAGTTCTTTATACACAAACCAAATTAGCAAAAAAAAAAATCTATTAAGTCAATAAGTTGCTATTGTATTCCAGTTCTCGTTAGAAACATTAATTCCATTTTGTTGTTGGATAATAAAATCTTTGGTATTATAATTAAGAACAATTATTGTTCTATTTATAATAATTATGTTTTGTATAGAACTGAAATATTACTTAATGGATTTTGTGTACTTGATTTACGTGAAAAATATATTTTGCAAATTGAACAAACTAGTATAAGAAAAGGAGATGATCATTCAAAGAGTTGAATGTGTGTATTTGATGAAATACAAGTGTGAATTCTTTGAAAGGTTCAAAGAATTCAGAAGTGAAACAAATTGGCAAAGTGTTAAGATTCTTTGATTAGATCAATGAAGGAATACTTGTGCAATGAGTTTCTAGATCATTTTAAATGGTTTTCTCATAATGGACGCCTCTTGATACGCAATAATTGATTGATGTATCTGAAAGGAAAAATCGTACCTTGTTGGACATGGTGCGGTCCATAATGATTTTACCGACATTCCAAAGATCCCTCAGGGTCATGTCCTAGAAATGACTGCATATCTACGAAAATGGTAACCTCAAAATCCGGCCCCAAGACTCCATAAAAGTTATGGACAGGGAGGATTCCTAATCTTAAGTATGTTAAGATAAGGGGTTGTCCAACTTATGTGAAAAGGTTTCAAAGGATAAGCTTGGGACAAAATTTGACAAGTACAAATTTGTGGGACATCCTAAAGTAAGTTTAGGGTATATGTTCTATAATCCTACTTAGCAAAAGGTGTTTGTTGTGAAACACGCTTCCTTCTAAGATAAAAGTGTTTATCATTGAAGAGGCTAGTGAGAGGATAATAGATCTTGAAGAGTTCAAGACCACAAAACACTATAAGTCAAATAAGAGGAACCTGTAGATAGACCTATTGTACCACAACCGAATCATAAATCTGGAATAGTACCGAAGATACCTAAGAGGTATGAATTCATCATGGATGATGATGATGAGGTACGCATCATAGAAGATGATGATCTAGAGTTACATACGATGAGGTAAGAGTTCTAGTGTGTACAAAAGGGTGTCAGTGGGAGCATTGTGAAATTTCTAGTATTATATGTTGATATACTACGGATGAGGAATAACATACCAATGCTACAATCAGTAAAGATAAAGTTGTCTAAACATTCCTCCATGAATGATTTGGGAAGAGTATCACAATTGGAGATGCAAATCTATATAGATAGATTTAAAGGATGCTGCTCGGCTTAACCCAAGAAATGTATATTCATTTGATGCTAAAGTCGTTTTAGCATGGCAAACTCCAAGAGATGTCTCATGTTGATGAGCCTTGGAGTGTATCTCTTAATAGTCCCCATAGACTCCTAAAAGAGATCACATGAGTAATTATCATGTATGCGATGAAATGTACGAGACTTGATGTTGATCATATTTCGGAGAAGTTCAACGTGAGTCGCTGAAAAAACATCTTAAAGGTCTTAACAAGCACTAAGGATGTGATTAAAATTTATGGTGAGTCTAAATTAAAACTATAGGGCTTAACAGACTCAAGTTTTTCAGACGGACCAAGACGACAGAAAATCCACTTTAAGGTAAATCGTTACCTTGAACGGTGGTGCAATGAATTGGAAAGGTTCCAAACAGGAAAGAGTTGCTGGTTTAGTGATAAAGACAAAGTATATAGCTGTAAATGAAGCTGCAAGTTGATTGTTTGGATTAAAAGTTCATTATAGAACTAGGAATAGTTCCTAAGTCTCATCTTGGATCTAAACATATGTTGTGGCACTTTCATTTGATTATAAGAATTATTAAAAGATGGGAAATCACTATAGAGATAGTGGACTCTCAAGAACAACATTACATATCCACTAACTAAAGCTTATCCAACAGCAGGATAATCGTCACTTAGAGAAGAAGAGTATGAGATACCATGGCGATTGGCTTTAGTGCAAGTGGGAGATTGAAAGTAGTATGCACACAAGCCAATCATGTTTGATGATAAAGCATATACTTTGTAACAATATTATTCATTTATTAATAAAAAGTATTAATTTATTAAAGGCTTTTAATTATCTACATGATGCTGTTTTATAATATGTGATAAACCCATAGTTTTAAGCAATGCTTTTAGAATAATGATGATGATCATTCTAATGAGATCTAAATTCTTAGAAAGCTTAAAACTAAAATAGTTCCCAATCGTTGGATTACTAAATAGGGGATTAGTGAATCCAGATAGATGGTACATACGTTGCTTGCTCATTGGATGAGGATGATTGATCTCATAATCATTTGTGTGGAGACACTAAATCAAGTATGTAGGTGCTTATTAGAGAATAAGTTCATTCGAACGTGGCTCGCTAAGGAATACCTAATGGAGTTTTACTCACCGTCAATAGGAATTCTCAGTAGTGATAGTAGTACAAGTGATCCTTGGACTTGAGATCATCATAGTATCTTGTGTATGATGAGTTATACTTTGACTTATTCCTTAAGACCCTTAGGGTATATCAAAGGGTATGCTTGGGTATAATAAGTTGTATATGGAGATAATGTATGATCAATAAAGAATCTACCACTTCTAGTAAAAGAAGAGAAATGTCCTATGTGATTAGATAAATGACAACCCAAGAGTCCTTGGCAAATATAGAATAAAATTAGAAAGGAGTTTCTAATTTACATTATTTGGAGTCATGCATTTAAGAGTCGAAATACATATAATTAAATAAAATAAGACTTGATGTAAATTCCATGTCTTATATTTAATTGGGACATTGTATGGTGGAAGGATTGAATTGTACAGTAACTATTTACTCAAAGGTTCTTTTTATGATTAATGTTGAAATCTATATTATCTCGGAAAGTCGTTGAACGCTAGGGAGGCTTATCCCTATTGTAGAATAAATATTATTTATTTAAATAAATTATTAGTTTAATTTATTTATTTAAATAAGATTAGAATTGTTCTAATTAATTTATTCACAATAGGTTTAATATGGAGAACCTAAAGGGTCACACCATAAAAGGAAGAATAATTATTTAAGAAGTTAATGGCATAATCGTAATAATAAGTTAAGTATATTTAATTTAATCTATGGTGATAGAATAAATTAAATAGCTTAATATTTATTATTTAATATTTTAGAAATATTAAATATAAATTAATAAGAGGAGTCTTATTATTATTATTATTATTACTATTATTATTATTTAATTCCTAAAGGAGTTTGGGAATTAATTAATAAAAGTACTCTCAAATATCCTAATAGGATTAGGAGACAAATTAATTAAAAGAGTTTAATTAATTATCCCTAATAAGATTAGGGAGCTTAATTAATTAAAAAAAATTAATTAATTAAATAAAACTCAATTCCTTAATTGTTAAGGAGGGTTGCCTACATGTATAAATAAGAGGAGTCTTATTATGGGTGAGGGTGTTGTTGACTTTTTCACAACATACGTAATTCCAATTGTTAGGAGAGTGCGCCCCTTTTTCTATAGAGATAAAAAACTAGGGTTTGAGCCAAATACCCATCTTCTTGAATTCTTCTTCTTCCTTGGTGGATCACCTCTAGAGGCCAAACACTTGGGTGGCTAACGTTGATCAAAGGAAGGAACCAAATCCGGTGGATACAAGTTGAACGCGAAAAAGATTGGAGGAACCAGGTCATGCGTAAACGCATAGATAGGATATTCCGATAGTATAATAAAGATTGGAACCCAGTCATGCGTGAAACGCCTTACGCATATATGATATTCGATGAGAATAAATAAGGAATGGAATAGGAGAATTTCACCATGTATGCGATGATTTTGCATGATAAAAGTTATTCCAACATAATAATAAGGAATGGAATAATAGAAAATTTTCACCATGTATGTTGTCTTGCATAAACAAAGTTATTCCAACATAATAATGAAGAATAGAATAACAACTCTTACAAGTATTGAAAGAAAATAATTTTCTTCATGAATATGTAAAGAATAATACCCTTATGAGTACAACAAATAATATCCCTTACTTAGTACAACAAATAATATCCCTTACCTTATAAAGAAGAGTACTCCAACGGGTAGGCGGGGATATACTTGAAGAAAACTTGCACTACGCTCAAAGCTTATTAAAAAACTCTAAAGAAATACGCTCAAGATTATAGAAGAGAATTCTCTGAATTTCTGGTGTGATTTAAATTCTAACTAAGCATCCTATTTATAAGAAAATAGAAATGATACTATGCAATAAAATATAATATATAGAGATAAAAAACTAGGGTTTGAGCCAAATACCCAGACAGCAACCACGACGAAGTCATTCTCCTCCGACAGCAAATCTGCCACCTTCCCATCCCTTCTCCTAGGCTCGACCAAGTTTTTTGGGGAACTTGTAATATTAAGATCATTAAGGCCAAACAGATTGGGAATCAATCAAGAAGCAAGATCTCCCAAGGTTCCTTGGAGCTCTATTCTTTGGAATAAGTTTCATGTTCCTCGCTTTTCCTTCATTCTCTCGGCTTGGGCTCCTTCAAAAACTCTCCACAAACTAACGGACCAAACACTACCTTTGGCGTAACATGGAATTGTCTCTCTGCAATCAACTGTTAGAATCCTTTAACCATTTGTTTTTGAATGTGATTACTCTTCAACCATTCTCCAAAGTGCCGTGACTTTAGGAAATTGGACCACTTTTCCATTCTCTTGGGATGCTATTATTGCTTACGATTTCATACCAAGGCTACTTTTTGTCCAAGAATATCCTATGCTTAAGCGTGGGCCACTTGCTTCTATAAAGTGCAGGAGGCTCAAAATAACAAGATCCATAATGGCTCCATTATTCCTCCTAGAATCCTAGCTAAAGATGTTATCCATCTCATTAAGTCTAGACTTTCTAAATGCAACTCTTTATCAAGGCCACAAATTGTAATCATTTACGTAATTGGTTGTTAGTTTAGCCATTTTAGCTAGTGGGTAGCTAGCTAAATGCAATCTCGACTACAATGATTGCATTGATTAGGTTGGATGGGTGCTTTGACGACGGTAGCTTGGCGAAGCATGGCCAAGCAAGCAAGGCTTGGAGTGAGCTAAGTTGGGCCGACTTAGTTTCGGCAAACATGTGGTGGTCGATGATAAGCCCAAGGTATGGCCGACGGCGAGAGCATGGCTTTAAGAAGCAAGACTTGGAACAAGGCTTTAAGGCGAGCTTAACCCAGGCAAAAGCAATGGGCAAGCGAGCAAGGCTTGGAGCGAGCTAGGCTTGGGCCGGCTTAGTTTGAGCAAGCATATGGTGGTCGATGGTAAGCCAAGGTATGGCTTCTGGTCCAAGATATAGTTTTGGGAGAGCATGTGGTAGTCTATGGTAAGCCCAAACTATGGTTTCAAGCGACTTGTGGTTTTGTACCGAGTAGTCATTGTGGTGTTCGAGTGGTGGACGAAATGGGACTGACTAGTTTTAGGTCGCTTTCTCAATTTGTTTCAAATTCTTGTATTGGTCGTTAGTTTAACCTTATTTTGGGATCTCTTCAGTGTTTCAGATCATCACCTATATTCTGGGGTATGCCCCTTAGCCATTGTTTTTGGTCCTTTTTACAATCAAACAAACTTAGCAAAAAAAAAAAAGAAGTAGATGGTGTAACGACAATACAAACTCAAATTTCAGCACTTTCAAGAAGTTGGATGCTATGATGAGGCACACATGTACAACGGTGTGAGTTGTGTGTGTGAATTGTGCATGCGGGTGACCATCCTACTGGATCAATCACCATAATCAACTAGCATCTCTGTACAATTCGTGGGTAGCTACAATGTGGTTCCACAGAATATGTACCAAAACACTTATAACTAGGGAATAAGAATCATCCAAATTTCTTGTGGAGTAATAATCAGCAACACCAAGCTCCACGACCATCATATCCCTTAGGTTTTGTAATCACCAACAACCTACTCAACATCAAGAAAGAAAATCAGATTTAGAGGAGTTGTTGTCAAAATACATAACTAGCAATGAGGCAGTGATGAAAAACCAAGCAATGGCCCTCAAGAATTTGAAAAATCAGATGGGACAAATTGCCTTAGCATTGAATAACAGGCCACAAGGGACTCTACCGAGTGATATCGAGATTAATCTGAAGGGAAATCATGAACAGTGTCAGGCAATCACGTTGAGGAGTGGAAAACATCTAGTTGGTAAAGGTGCAGAAAATTCAACTATACCGGATGAAAAAATTGATGATAGCAAAGTGGTTGAAGGAAGTCAGGGTGAGGATAAGCAGATTGAGAAAACAAAGCTAGATGGCAAGCTAGTCGTGTATCCTCCACCACCGTTTCAGTAGAGGGTCCAAAAATAAAAATTAGATAAACAGGTTCGTAAATTTTTTGGAAGTTTTTAAAAAACTTCAGATTAACATCCCGTTCGCAGAAGCCCTAGAGCAGATGCCAAGTTATGCGAAGTTCATGAAAGGGATTCTGTCGTGGAAAAAGAAATTTGAAGTCTTTGAAATAGTGGCTTTAACAGAGGAATGTAGTGCGGTGTTACAGCGAAAGTTGCCACCAAAGTTGAAAGACCTGGGGAGTTTCACCATTCCATGCACGATTGGGAATATGGTATTCTACAAATGTTTGTGTGATTTGGGGGCGAGTGTGAACCTTATGCCATTATCAGTTTACACAGAATTGGGTTTGCCCGCGCCAAAGCCTACAAACATCTCATTGCAGTTGGTGGATAGGTCAGTCACATATCCGAGAGGCATTATAGAGGATATATTGGTTAAGGTTGATAAGTTCATATTCCCCGCGGATTTTATTATTCTGGATTTTGAGGAGGATAAGAACATCCCGATTATACTAGGGAGACCTTTCTTGGCTTTAGTAGGACACTCATTGGACGTACAAAAGGTGAACTTACTATGAGAGTCAAGATCAAGAAATCAAATTTAACGTGTTCAAGGCCATGAAATTCCCTACGGATGAAGAAGAATGTTTCAGGATGGATATAATTGAGCAGATAATCAGTGAAGAGATGGGCAAGAGTTTGTTCAACAATCCATTAGAAACAACATTATTGGGGGATGAAGAGTTTGATGACCCGGAATTTGTGGACTACTTGCAGACATTAGACTCATTGCCATGAGTTAGCCGATTCAGAGCACCATTTAAACCATTGCACACAGAGGAAAAATTAACAATCAAATTGAAACCGTCACTGGAAGAGCCACCGACTCTTGAACTTAAGCCACTCCCTAAACACCTCAGGTATGCGTATTTAGGCAATTCAAATTCTTTACCTGTTATTATTTCTTCTGCACTTAATGATTTGTAGGAAGAAAAGTTGCTGAGGGTGCTTAGGGAACATAAATCAGCGATAGGATGGACGATAGCGGATATCAAGGGAATCAGCCCCTCTTTTTTGCATGCACAAAATTCTGATGGAAGACGATGCAAAATTGACGGTGGAGAAACAACGACGACTCAACCCAATTATGAAGGAAGTTGTAAAGAAAGAAATTCTGAAATTGTTGGATGCCAGTATCATCTACCTAATTTCCGACAGTAAGTGGGTTAGTCCGGTTCAGCGTGTGCCAAAAAAGGGAGGAATGACCGTGGTACAGAATGAGGACAACGAGCTAATTCCGATAAGGACAGTGAAAGGTTGGAGGGTTTGCATGGACTACATGAAGTTGAATAAGGCAACCCGCAAAGATCATTTTCTGCTGCCCTTTATCGATCAAATGTTGGACAGATTGGCGGGACATGAGTACTACTATTTACTGGATGGATACTCGGGCTATAATCAGATCATCATCGCTGCTGAGGATCAAGAGAAGACTACGTTTACGTGCCCATACGGCACATTCGCATTCAGGAGAATGTCGTTCGGGTTGTGTAATGCACCTGCTACCTTCCAACGGTGTATGATAGCCATCTTCTCAGACATGGTGGAGAAAAATGTGGAAGTCTTCATGGACGACTTTTCTGTCTATGGGGACGATTTTGATACTTGCCTAGGGAATTTGGTGATGGTGTTACAAAGATGCAAATACATGAACCTTGTACTTAACAGGGAAAAATGCCACTTCATGGTTGAGGAGGGCATAATTTTGGGTCACAAGGTCTCGGCTCAAGGATTGGAGGTTGATAAAGCTAAGTTGGAAACAATCGAGAAACTGCCTCCCCCGAGTTCAGTTAAGGGAATTAGAAGTTTTTGGGACATGCTGGGTTCTACAGGAGATTCATAAAGGACTTCTCAAAAATTGCCAAACCCTTGTGCAGTCTTTTATAGAAGGATTCACTTTTCTATTTTGATGAGGAGTGCAAGTTGGCGTTCGAGTTGTTGAAGAAGAAGTTGATTCTGACCCGTGATCGAAGCTTTTGATTGGAATATGCCTTTCGAGCTAATGTGTGATGCAAGCGACTATGCAGTTGGGGCTATTTTGGGTCAACGCCAAGAGAAGGTATTTCATGCCATATATTATGCAAGCAAGACACTCATGGAGACTCAAATTAATTACACAACTACGGAAAAGGAATTGCTTGCAGTGGTGTATGCGTTCGACAAATTCCGGGCATACTTGATCGGGACTAAGGTGATAGTCTACACAGATCATTTGGCTATTCGGTACTTAATTGCGAAAAAAGATGCTAAGCCACGCCTTATCCGATGGATTCTCCTTTTACAAGAGTTCGATCTAGAAATAAAGGACAGAAAGGGGACGGAGAATCAAGTCGCCGATCATTTGTCTAATTTGGAAAATCAAGATAAACTTAAAGAGGACAAGTGTGCAATCAACGAGTCATTCCGGATGAGCAATTGTTTGGGATAAATACTGAGAATTTCCATGGTACGCGGATTATGCGAATTAGAAGACAAAAGGTGCGTGCTCCTACGGTGAAGTGAAGAACATCTTCGCCACGAGTGTCACACATCTCGCATATGGGTCATTATTATAGTGAGTGGATCAACAATGCAAAGGTGCTTCAAGCCGGGTTTTATTGGCCTATATTGTTCAATGGCGCCCACCAATTTGTTAAAACATGTGATAGATGTCAAAGGGTGGGCAACATTTTGAAAAGGAATGAGATGCAACTACAAACAATTCCGGAAGTTGAGATTTTCAATGTATGGGGCATAGATTTCATGGGGCCATTCCCTTCATCACTTAACAATCAGTACATTTTGCTCGCAGTAGATTATGTCTCAAAGTGGGTTGAAGCCACAGCACTCCCAACAAACGATGCCAAAGTGGTTCTAAAATTCCTGCAAAAGAACATTTTTACGAGATTTGGCACACCAAGAGCCATTATAAATGATGAAGGTAGTCACTTCTGCAACAAATCGTTCATCGCTCTATTGGCAAGGTATGGGGTCAACCATAAGGTGGCGACGGCTTATCATCCCTAAACCAGTGGGCAAGCTGAGGTGTCGAACAGGGAAGTCAAGAAAATCTTGGAAAAAGTGGTAAACCCGAACGATGAGGATGAGACAGTGGGAGATCAAGGCACCGAGCAGGTACCGCAGTTAGAGGCATTATCTAATCCTCAGTTTCTTGCTTTTCAACGTCAAATAGACGAGCACAACAAGGCAGCACGACGGGAGATGCGACGACTCGCATTGAGGCAAGACCACATATTTGACGCTATGAACACGTCTTTCGCTTCACTCAATATGACACTCCAAAGCTTCAATCTAGCTGCCCAATTTCCATACCAGCAGCCCATGCCAATGCCAAGGTTTCCGCCAAGTTATTCAGAGGAAGAAGATCAACCACCACCACCCCAGACTTAGGCGATTGCAGGGAAGTCCTCACACATTTTATTGCAATTATCCATACAATGAGGGCATTGTAATTCTTAAGTTTGGGGGATTTAATTACATGTTTTCATTCATAATGTCATTAGTTAGGATTACATTTGTCATTACATTCTAGCTTTGCATATTAATTTAGGAATTGTGATGTTGAATTCATATAGTCACATAGTTGCATGATAGCTTAATTGCATACATAGTAGCTTAGGTCACTTTAGTTATAGCATATTTATTTTTATTTAGTTATGTTTGACATATATAAAAAAAATTAGTTAAATATTGTGTTTGCATATGTCCAGCAGTGTTGTAGTTCAGGTTATTTTGGGCCAAAGATGATATTGAGACTAAGTTAACAAATACAACATTGATTATTAGAACTGTGATATAATTTCTGTTATGAATCGAATCTTGTGCTTATTTGAAACTGGTATAAAAATGGAAGCACGCAACAACATCTGTGTTGACTGGTTAGTTTAAATTGATACATAAAGATTTTCTAAAGGATAATGCTAGGGTGAATGAGAAAATGACAAGGATAGGTAGTGAAAACGACGAATTAGACAAGAACTTAAGTTTGAGGGAGAAAGGTAGGGTATATAAGCTTTAGAAAAAATAATAATATATAGTTGAGTCTTGTGGTGGGTTGAGGAAAATATACTCCCCATAAACACGAGCGTGAGATGGAGCGTAAAACGCACTCACCAACCGTCTATCAATGAAAAAAAAGAAGAAAAGAAAGCATGAATACCTATTTGATCCTTTTAAGCTTGGTAAATGTCCGAATTCAGTTTTGAACTTGGCTATTTTGAAATTGTTAAGTTTATTGTTGTATGATTCCTTCTAAGAAATGGGTTATGTATTGAATTTGAGTCCGTATCAGTTATCATGGATGTTGAGCACACATGCACACTATACCAGTGATAATGGTTTAAGATTTGAGAACTAATAAGGAATTTTTGATTGGTTTTGGTGATTAATATTGTAGAGTTTGCTTGTTTTCTTTGAGGCCAGTGAGATAATTTTTGATTACGTGATCTTTGTTAGATTCGTAATCATACACATTAGATATATTACATCTCATTGCATTGCGTTGCATAGCATGTAGTTTTTTTGTTCTCGAGGACTAGCACAGTTTAAGTTTGGGGGATTTTGATAAGTGGATTTTATATCCATGAATCGATGTCCATTTCAAGCTTAATCGTTGTTACTTTCTTGTTTTCATGTTTGTTTTTACTCGTTTCGTGTTCTTTTATGTGTAGGGTGGTTGAGGTGGCAAGAAGCATAGAAAGGACGTCATGTGGAGCATTATGGTTGCAAGTTATGGAGTTAAGAAAAATCAGTTTGCAGGACTGTTTGACTCATTTTGAAAAAGGAAAACTCTATACCAGGCTTCCATATAATCATAATAACAATAAGAGTTATTCTGATTAGAAAGCTGCATAAGGTCAGAAGGATGTTTTCCCCAATCAGACATTAGAATGAATTGTTTAATTTACAATGAATGATAAAGCACTTTGGTTTTATCATTATTAGCATAAATGGGTTTAATAAAAATTGACTCGGTTTCAATAAGGATATCCTTATAATACACAAGGGATTTATAAGGAGCAAGGGTGAAATGCCAACGGAAGGAAAGAAGCTGGCGACCAATTTAATCTGGTCATCTTTAGGTTTCATATGGGGTTCAATATGAAACAAGTGAGTGGTCCATTTGAGCATATACTCGGAAGGAGGATGGTGGGGGTTTGAAACGGAGGCTTTTGGATTGGAATGGGTCAACCGAGTTGGGTTACTAGCTAAGGTTTGAATCTGTATGGCTTGGGTATTGTTCCAAGACTGGTAAATTTGTTAGTGGTTTGATAAATTGGGTTTACTGGATGAGGAACCAAGGTTCCTTTTGGTTGATTACTTGGGCCAGTAGGGCGACCCGGACCATGAGAGGATGATGCTCCTCGAGTACTCATGACGGACGAACAGTACTTGTATTAATAAATTCCCGAGTAAGAAAATCAGGAATTGAATTGTTACTGCCTTTAATGTATTCAATGTCAAAATCAAAAATGCTTAATAGGGCTTGCCATCTAGCAAAGGAATGTTTAGAGGCTATGTTTTCAACATCTTTTTCTAAGACATATTTTGCTGATTTGCAGTCAATGCGAACTAAAATTTTTTGATTCAATAAGTCACTTTGAAATTTGTTAATACATAATACTAAAGAAAGTATTTCCTTTTTAATAGTACTGTAATTTAACTGTGTGGTATTCCATGCACCGGAATGAAAACGGAAAATTTGTTCTGGGGAGCTGAGAGTAAGTTTTTGTTTGAGAATTCCTCCGAATCCAATATCAGAGGCATCAGTTTCAACAATTTTGAATGCAGAATCATTGGAAATACCAAGGCAGGGCAATGCCTTGACATATTTTTTAACTTGTTGGATGACAGAAGTGTGGATATCAGTCCATGGGGGAGGATTATCCTGCAAACGCTGAAAGAGAGGTTTGCAAATCTTCCTGAGGTTTTTATAGAACTTGCCAATATAATTGAGCGAGCCCGAAACCTCTCGTAGTTGGGTTTTATTGGTAATTCTATCTCGGGAATCATCGAAGAAATTGAATAGCTCTATCAATAGGCTGTATGAGTCCGAGATAAATATTTAAACCAAGAAACCGAACTTTAGCTTGAAACAAGCTACATTTGGAAGGAGAAAAGACAAGTCCATTATCTTTAACATTTTGAAGAAGCGATTTTAAATGTTTAGTGTGTTCTTCAATGGAGTTGGAAAAAAACGAGAATATCATCAATATGAGCGACAATAAAATGGTGAAAGGTTCAAAATATCATTGAGAATATTCTGAAATTCACTGGGAGCATTTTTTAGGCCAAATGCCTGGACATTCCATTCATAGTGACCGAATGGGGTAGTGAATGTTGTTTTGTACCTATCATCTGGGTGGATTGCAACTTGCCAAAAACCAAATTTAAGGTCAAATTTACTGAAGATAGTGGCATTACTTAAGCGGTTAATGAGGTCGTCTTTGTTAGGTAAAGGGTACCTAATCCACTCTAAAACTTTGTTCAATGGCTTGTAATTGATTACTAGACGGGGAACACCTCTCTCCTTTTACGCCGTTGTTAACATAAAAGGCGGGACATGACCCATTTACTAGAAGCTTAATTAAACCTTTACTAAGTAGATCATTAATCTCCTTTTTGCATAACTCCATTTGTTCGTGATTCATTTGTATCGGCCTGGCCTTAGTAGGAATCAAGTGTTCTTTGAACTCTTTAGCATAAGGTAACCTTACTACATGATTCTTCCGATGCCAAAAGGCGTTAGGAGAATCAAAACAAAGGTTGTCTTTTAAATAAGTTTTTAACTCTTCAATTTTTTCTTGAACTTCTTTACTCTGAAGTTGTTCTTCAACACGTTTGTACTTAATTTCTTCCTTTAAGAAATTTAAATGAGTGGATTTACAATTCAATAAGTTTAATGATTTGGAAATAAATTCTTCTTGAATGAATTTTAAATATCTTTCTTTAGGTTTAATAAGAAATTTAAACGTTATTCTTTTTCTCTCTCTCTCTCTCTCTCTCTCTCTCTATATATATATATATATATATATATATATATATATATATATCTCAAAGAAATCTCAAAAATTCTTTTATGGAGTCATGATTATGACGTTGTCATACTACATCTCACCATAGTGGGTTGACGATCATATAATCACATCCAACACCAGGTTCCATTGCATTGATGACTCCATCATTTATCATATCACCTGATACATATAGTTAAAATATATTTTGAAAATTTTAAAAAAGAATCATTTTTTTATCTAGCCAAAACAACAACATGAATCTGTGAATAATAGCCTTTGTTTTAAAATTTCTCTGGTTCACTAGTGTGATCCAACATTTTTCAAAAATCAAAAGTATAACCATCGGCACGAAGTCAATAAATTTTGAAAATCTAGCAAAGCTAGAAGATTTGGAATATCTAATTTTCTCCATTAATTTCAATCTTTACTTCATTACCTCATTACTGACTAATTCTTTTTATTTCTAGCACCACTAATGCTCTTATACTAAATATTCTTGTATTTCAACTTACAATCTTCCTATACCCCCAGCATAGTTCATCAAACTTACTGCACATTCGAAGTTTGGGAACTTGCCACAATAATATGAGTTTATGAACTTATCCTAATCAAACCATAGGCGTCCATTCGTTGAGGGGTTCAAAACATACCATATTATTATGAGTTACAAACTTACCATATGCATTAGTTTTAAGAACCGCACCTAATCCTAATTATATCTGAATAATCTTAATAGTTTCTAACTATCAAATATACAGATGAGAAAAGAATCACCTTTTCGCCACATATACATTGATAGCCTTAACACCAACATTCCAATGATTATCTTTTTTTTTTGCTAAGTTTGTTTGTATATTGGAAAGGAAAAGAGATAATACAATTGCTAAAGGCATACCCGAAGCTTTGGTAGAACCACATGGGACAACCCCAAAGTGGACAACAAAGACTAACAACCAAGCCGAATGAAAGAAAGAACAAGGAAGCGATACTAAGCGGGACAATAGTAAAAACAAGCATGGGAACTTAAACAACAAACAACCAATCGTTAGAACCGAGTGACGAAAAGAATGTGGTAGAAGGCAGAAATTTGAGCATGGCGAGGAAGCGAAGAAGGATCTTTGAGGCATAGGAAGAACTACTGAGTGCCGATAGGAGATGACCGAAGCGGAACCGGCATCCCCGACATCCGAAGAGAAAGAAATTTGAACCCGAAGAACCGAACCATAAACCCGAACCCGGCGAAAACCGGCATCCCGGCGTCCGAAGACAAGATTTTGAACCACAGAAACCGAAACGGGATGTCGATCTTGGCGAAGCCGAACCGATCTGGGATGAAAATCTCTTGAATTCATGTGAGCGAAGCAATAGCTGAACCAAACCGCTGAGGAAGCCGAACTGCCACGGAAGCCGAGAGCTACTGCCGAACTGCCATGGAAGCTAAATTGCCAATGACCCGAAGCCGAAACCGGCGTCCCTGACATCCGAAGACAAGAAATTTGAACCGAAGAAAACCGAACCATATAAGCCGAACCGAAGCGAAACCGGCATCCCGGCGTCCAGGGACAAGATGCGAACCGAACCGAACCGGGATGCTAAGCCGGTGTCTTCCCGGACCTTCTTTGGCAAGAAGCCCGACCCGATGAATTTGAAATTTGAAAGCAATGACAACGACAATGACAATGACCAACCACAATGAGACCAAGTCAGTTAAGCCAAACCGGTCACAACACGACACGCATTAGGCCAGTTGTCTAAGCCAATTCTGATGGTATTGGCAATAGTTAGTAACTTTGAGAAAGGATGAATTAGTAGATAATCTAGATTTAATGATACTAATCACATCGATAGCAAGACATCTTGGAGGAATGAGTGTCCCATTGTGAAGCTTTTTGTTTCTTGCTTCCCATATCTTATAGAAAAGCTTGACGAGAGAGAGAAGTGAGGATATGTTTTGATAATTTCCTCCTTGGAAAGATGAGATAAAAGTCGGTGAGTCGATCCGGTCCGGGGGTAATGAGAGCCATCCACCCAGTTGGAATGTCGGCTTTTATAATAACGATGGAGTATTCACAGAGATGAAGAAAAGATGTGAAAAAAGTTTGAGGTGCTTGTTGCATAGTGGCAGTTGAAGGTCCTTCTGTATAGGCTCGAGTGATGTCATTAGTTTGGAGCTTTCCATGAAATCAAGCGAGCATGAAAGAGTATCTCGGCTTTTGTCACGGTTTATGCGAAGAATTGTGTGCCCTTTGAGCGACTGTTTCACGATCTGATGCTTCCCCAAATATGTCTTGCTTTAATCGGTGATATCCATTGAGTCCCAAAAGATCTGATCCATGGATGCGAGAGGAAAGGAGCAGTTGTACTAGTTCTTGGGAGGAGAATTACCTCATGATGGTTGGATAGGGAAGGTGCGGGAGGAGGTATTCATAATGTCCACATGTGTGGCATTTGAGCAGTTAGGCTGAATTTGAGAGCAAAAATCTGCTTTGGGGTTAATGGCGAGAACCATTGAGCGAGGATCGTACCATAGATTGAAGGTTTCTCAGAGCCAACAAGCGTATTCAAGGTCTTTGAAGAGCAATGGGCTGAGCTTTAGTAGTTGTCTCCAAATCCATGAACAATCGGTGGGGATTTCTATCGCATGACAGATTTCCCAAGAAGAACGATGAGTGCACCCACTTAGCCCATAGTGATTTAGTGTTGTCTACTGCAATACATGGGTTAGATGTAGTAGAAGAAGGGCTTTATTCAATCGGGAGACTTTTAATGCGGACCCCTTCCTCGGTAGGGAGTGAGATGTTATGCCATGCAACCTTAGCACCATAGGGAGTAAAGGAGGTTCCCTTCGGAGGAATCGACAAAGAATAGATTGAATGGCTCTAATATTTGCTTTAGGCGGTAGGAAATGAAGTACTCAATACGATTGTATTGCGAAACCACCTGATTTTATGAGTTGGACCCTACCCGAGAATAAGCAAAGGCGATGGTGAGGTCCATGAAGAGACTCTTTGTGTGATTGTATGGATAAGAGGAATCAATGATCTGGTATGAAAGCTTAGAAGAGATGATGGGGGACACCCAAAAATCTGGTGGGGAAAGTACCATGAGTGAAGCCAGGGAAAGATAGGATGGAAGCTTTTGTTTGAGGGTCTTTTGAGGCTAGAAAACATTGGCTCTTATGAATATTAGGAATGAGGCCAGGAGAGAGAGGAGAAGGAATGGATACATGAATGTATTATGGAAATGGTTTGAAGGTTGGCATGACGGAAGATTAAGATGTCATCGTGAAAAGGAGATGAGATATGTATATTTGGCTTTAGTGCGCTTGATGGTGAAGATACCAGTTGTTTTGAACCCAGTTGAGTTTAAGGAGAGCATTTCCATTACTAGCACAAACAAGTAAGGGGAGGGATCACACTTGCCTTAGGCCTCGAGTACTACCAAAGTATCCAATGAGGAACCATTGACCTTATTTGAAAACATAGCGATGGAAATCACGAGGAGTAAATCCGATCTAGGAATTGAGAGGAAAATGGAAGGATTTAAGGGTGCCCATTAAGAAGTCCCAATTTATCGTGTCAAGCGCTTTCCTTAAGTCGATTTTAAAAGGCAATGAGGAGGACAGATTTCGGTGGTAGTTTGGAATAGCTCTGGGCAAGGAATATGTTGTAAACTTATGCTTCTTCCTTTGATGAAAGCGGTGTGCCTTATCAATAATAGAGGGAGGACCAATTTGAGTCTGTCGCCAAGAATTTTTGATATGCACTTGTAGATTGTATTGCAACATGATATTAGTGCGAAATCGGACATGAGAGAGGATTTGAGCACTTTGGGATAAGAGCAATGGCGGTTGAATTTACACCTCGAGGCATTGGCGGGAAGAAAAAAGAAGAATAAAGCGGCTTTTGTGAAGTCTTCACCAACAATGTCCCAACGGTGAGTGAAAAAATTCACGTTAAAACCATCAGGGAACTGGACTCTTGTTTTGCTTCATACCCTTTGAGAGCTTTGAATACCTCGATGCATTTGTGATAGGAAGTAGAAAGGATGGCGACTTGAGAGAGCAGTTATGTGTTTGGTAGGGAGAACTCCATAATTTTCAAAAGTCAATTTGAAGGAGGTAGGTCTTTGGTAGTTGAACAAATCTTTGAAATAATTCTGATTACATTTTCAACCTCCTCCCTTTGAACGGATCATGGAAAAAGCTATAAATAGAAAGGATTTTGTTTGTGTTCCACTGCTTTTCACAGTTGGAGAAAAATTTGGTGTTTCTATCCCCCTATAGCAAGCCGGTAGCTCTAGATTTACGGTGGATAAGAGTTTCCTCTAGAGCCAAGGAATTCCAAAGAACTGAAAGGCGACTCTGCTCACTGGGAGATGAGATCCGGATCGAGTGGCTTTGTTGGAGAGCAAAGTTGAACTCTGTGAAGGTTTGAAGTTGCTTCTTATGAGAAGATGATAGATTTCAATGGATTTATTGAAGGTAGCTAAGGCTCTTTTAGTTCTCTTAAGCTTGGCGGTCGAGGATATGAAAGGGGTTACCTAGGTCGGGTTGCATCGAGGCGGAAGATACACATTCATGAAAGCCATCAAGAGAATCATGTGGTTGAAGAAGCTGGAAGGCTTCCTTGACCTTGAAGCGAGGAATGCAAGGTTAAGCATGACAGGGAGAGTGGTCGGACATTCCTCTGCAGGGGCAAAAGGTAGCTTGGGCGAGGGAAATGAGTTGAGCCATGATGCATTTCCCAAAGCTCTATCAAGCTTTTTATGGATTGGATTTTCAATTTGGCAGTTCCACCAAGTGTAGAAGGACCAATGCCCCTAATGTCAACCATTTCAAGGTTCTGAGGCACTCTTTGAAATCCTCCATACGAGTCCCAATCGGTTTCAATCTCATCGGTTTCACTAAGGTTCTTGATAGCATTGAAGTCACCGAGACACACCGGTTGAGAGAGGAACTAAGAGAGGATAATTCAGCCCATAAGTTCTTCCTTTCGGATATAAATTCAAACCATAAATAAAAGAACCCAAAAAAATGCGGTCATTGGCTAAATGCTTGATGTTGCAATGAATAACTTGGGAGGATACAAAAGGATATCCACTTGCGGATATTGGGGTTCCAACCAACCCAAATTCTGCCATTATAGTGGTAATCATAGTTATAAAACCAAGTCCAGTTCCTACAAATATTATTGGAGATTCTACTAGCTTTATCTTTGCTTGACTCTGGTTTCCAACGGACCGATGAGGGAGATACTATTATCTAGAATTAATTTTATTTAACATAAGCTGCTTTGGCTTTTTATTAAGACCTCTAATATTATATATCGCTAACATTAACATAGAAAAATAAGGGGAGTAGTGGTTAGCGAGGAGGTTTTTCCCCACGGCCCTTGCCTTTGTTCTACGCTTAGCATCTTGAGAAAGGTCGGCCGGATCTTTGCTTATGCTTGAGGTCCTTGCCCTCCTTCTCATCTATAGCAATTAGCTTATTGATATAGAAGGCGATTTATAGGGGTGAATCGGATCGGAGGAGAGAGAGCATCGAGAGACAATAGCATTTGCAATGGGGGGAGAAGGAGTTAAGCGAGGCCAAGATGGGAAGAAGAGTGGGTTATTTCAACTTTGGCACCTCGGGAGAGCGATTACCCGATCATTTGCATGAGTACCGGCATGTGGATTTTTAATGACATCGGGGAGGGAGTGGGAAGTAAGGGGCGGGGGCGAAGTGCCGTCGGCGAGGTTTGGGAAGCGATTCGAGGTTGAGCATTTGTTACAGGCACCCATTTAAAATTGGATTTGGGGCATTTCAAAGGAGAGTGGCCAAATACTTTGCGGGAGGGGCATGATGGTGGCCTACTACGGTATTCAACACTAATAGGGACAATAATGTCTTGAAGTTTCTTCGTTAAGAACAACAACATTGATAGAGGAAGGAAAGGAGAATGAAGCTTGGACTTGATGGGACTACGGCAAAGTGCATTAAGTCATGCTTGGAAGTCATTTCATCTGTAAGAGAGGCCTACCTATGGCCTTAGCAAGGTAGCTAATACCCTCATCGGACCCGGTGGGAAGAGGATTTGGCTAAGCTTTACCCAAATGGGAATTTTGGTGATCAGTTTTGAAAATTCAACTCCTTCTTTCCAAGGTTGTAGGACAATCACTTTTGGCGAAGTGCCGAGGACTAGAAGCAAGGACATTGTCTCTAGCGAGAATGATTTGAATTTGAAAATATAGTAGCCTTTCTTTATGGAGAAAGACACTTGTGAGACCCATGTTGCCCCAAAGGCGTTTGGCGATGGGTTCAACAACCTTGAAAGGGATGTTTGAGTGCAAGAAATAACCCACAAAATTTGGAAGACGGTGATTTCACGTTTGAGCACATCGGTGGGAGGTTTAACTAGAATCGGACCATCTTGGATAAGGGAGGGTGGTAGGAAAAGAGGCGGGAAGGTTTTAGGAGCTAGTAGAGACCACCTCACACGAGTTTAGGTGGACGGGGTTCAAAGAGGGTTTTCACCTTGCTCAGCCAGGAGATCTGGCGGGTTTAATAGCGACTATAGCGAGAGGAATAGGGTCGAGAGGTTTGCCCGAGGATAGGTGGCGGCGAGAAGCGAGCAAGGCGCGGTGAAGTCTGCGGCGAAGTTTTTGAGTACTTCAATAGACATCTTGTGGGCACGACCTATATTTGCTAGTTTCCATCGAAACAAAAGCGTTGATATCGCTAGCGAGAGAGTCCATGCATGACAAGCGATCCATAAGATCGCATTTTCTTTCTTTCAATTAAAACTTCCTCTCGATCCTTTTGAGAGAAGTGTTGTGCGACTTTGAAGATCTCGAAACATTAGATGTAAGAGCTTGACCCAAGTTGCTTTCTATCTCATTTGCTAATGAGGTAGAGTCTTGAGCTTTGATCATGACAGCGAGTTTGGAGTGCGATTCTAGCATTTGAAGCGAGTCCACGTTGAGGGATAGGTCGTCGTGAGAGCGGCCATATCGACCTTCTTTGAGCACCAAAGGAGAGAAGAGAAGGAGAGTTTGGGTTTGAGACACCAAATTGACAAAGAAATCCCCTAGAGCGAGCTCGGGGAGTTTCAGTGAGAGAGATGAGAATGGCTAACCATGGAAGTGAGGTGGTAGGCAAGCCGGAGGAGAGAAAAGAGGAGGGAGGAGCAGTAGCGAGGAGGATGGAGGAGTAGAAAACCGAGAAAGGAGTAAGCAGAGAAAAGTTTGGTAGGGGACGGAGAGGTAGGTGAGGTTGGCGGGAGATTAAAAAAGGAAAGAAAATGGAAGTTAACGGTAAAGGGAGAGAGAATGGGGCGGGAGAGGTGGTCTAAAATCCTAGTGAGAAGGAGAGCAAAATCTAGAGAGAAACTAACCCATTATCTTGGCTATTGGAGTTAGGTAACTCTCATTTCTTATCTTTATATCTCTTCAAGATTCTTCTTTGAATTTTCTTGTTTATATAACAATTCTTCCTTTAAGAATTTCCAACTTCATTTACATTGCTCAACATTTCATTCGGGTTCCACATTTTCATCACTGCGTATCCATTGTCTACACTTGGTACACATCGAGTCTCTAATAGTTTCAATATAGTATGCTGAGTGGTTTCCCACAAACAATCAACAAACTAGGTTCTGAGTTGCTAGTTTGTATATATACCTTCGCTCTATGAAGGATCGTTTAGCCCAGATACCATACATCAACTATTAAAGAGTATAATTGTACCATACTTAAATATAACTTTTTATTCTTAACTTCTTTGTCATTCTCTTCTTATAGACATTGTCATATCACCTTACATCCTTATTATTGAAGTTGGGTAACCCCACATTCATATTCCTTATAACTCTACGAGATTCTTCTTTGAATCCTTTCATGCATGTTTTAATTCCTTCTTTATAAATTTCTTAAATTACTTCTTATTGTTCAAACTCTATCTGAGCTTATTCTTTCATTATCTTCACCTTCCATCTCTAAGGTTATAACCTAAGGTACTCCTACCTAAGGTTTATAACCTACATCTTTGATACCAACTGTAACGACCCTAAAATCTAAATAATTTAATTCTAAAAAATCGATTAGATTAACAATACATTCAACCTCTAATTTTACATCATTAAACGATAATACAACCATTGAAATTTGCAGAATAATTAAAATTTTCTATTACAAACTATTCTCGTTCCCAAAACTTTCAACCTTTACATCTAAGTATCTCAGAATCATTTTAATACTACAAGAGTTTACATGGTAAAACGATATTACAATTCAACATTTATACATTATTCGGAATCTTAAACATGGTTCAAATAATAATAACACAACCAAAGTGTATAAATCTTCAAGTATCACATCCGATTCATGTCTTTCAAGTAACACATAACTTTACCTTAAATCTTAAACCTGCAAAAGTGATTATTTGCAAGGTTGGGCTCGATGGCCCAGCAAAATCTAACAGTTTTCATGCAGCACATAGCACATAATAACATGGTCAACATATAACATACATGTTGTAGTTCATATAACAAGTATAAAGATTGAGTTCCTTACTCAATCAGCATACTTTAATCAATCAACGTAGTTATAAATTGACTTTAACATTTCATACTTTCAACATATATAACGCATCATGCTCTTTGCAATAAAGATTTAAAACAGTTAATCATCAAGTTCACATAGCAAATAGGAACTAAAAGACTTGCCTGATTCATTGTTTATGAACTACGACTTAACTGCTTAGCGCTTATACGCGCCCGTGTATTCCTACACAGTTATATAATCATGGATTCATATCCATTAGTTGCACATTCATACATTCTTAATGTAATAATAATGTTACATTGTTCTCTATCTTGGTTTTTAAGACCTTCCACGTGCTTTCTTAATAAACTCTTAGAATAGCTATGTATATATAGTACATCTTAGCTACACATGCTTCATATCAACATTCAAAAATCTTTATCACACATTTGACTTGCTATGTGTTCGACACATATTTAAAGTTTATAGATCTGTGATCTACAACCTAACATTTTACAAACTTTAATAAAATTTAACAACTCGTGGTTTATATAACCATTACATGATCTCATGGTTAAACATCATCTATGTCAAGTATTATAGCTTTAGACATTCATTACACATATGTTTTAAGGTTCGGATCAAAGTTAAAATAAAGGCATCATTGCTTACGTAAGGCGGCATTTGCGCTAGAATTAGGCACAGGATGGCGCAATTTGCTTGATCCCACAACGAGACAAAGTTGAGTATTTTACGGTTTCATCTTGGTTCTTAGCATGCATAACTGTTAACACATATCTTACCCACATGTTATAAGGTCTTAGCCCAAGTTTGGTGCCTCTTGTATTTACCTTAAGTTGTTTTACACTTTATAGCTTTATTGCCATTTATTTCACGGCTAAGTAATTTCATACAACAAAGAACTAACTATCGACCTCAACGAGGTTAAACAACTCTCAATATACATGCTTACATGTAATCATATGACTAGCATGGTTTATGCCTTGAAATCTTACATTTAGACATGTATAGTTCATAGTATATCTATCTAATAGTGTGCACGTACCCATCATGCCTAGAGGCATAAAAGTCCTATCGTGTTTGCACATATAGGCCATGTTTAAAGACCCAAAAGTTACTAGTATATCATCCTACAAGTTCAGAAGTTTAGACAACACAAACAAAAGGAAATAAAAGCCACGGACCGAAATTCGGGCATACACACGCAACACGACTCTCAATGTGAAGAACGGTGTGTACAAGATGTGGAGAAAAGGCTTTGAAAGGTGTAAGAAGTCTTACAGTGGACTGCAAAAGAAGACTTCTATAGCTTTAAATGGATGAACACTCGGCTCCTGCCGATAAAAATATAACAATATATGGGCTCACCAGTGTTTGAAATGAGAAAGCACTCGGGTTATAGTGTGTACAGAGCAAATTGGACAGGACTTCCTCGTCATTTTCTCTTACAAAATGGCCACCCCAAGCCCTCTATTTATAGAGGCTGCCAGTGCACTACTGGTTGCTTTCGAGTGCCAGGCTCCATGAGTCCGTTGTCTCGAAGTACGTGCATGCGTACAACGTGATGTCTGCTCAAACTTTCAGAACATCAATCCGGGCATCCGATCGAGGTGTATAAGACCTTTTACGGAGTGCTATTATTGAGAGCTACACAAATGACACGGGATTAGAGGTTGTAAGAAGTCAGGAAGATGGTACCATGCCATTGGTCTTCAAGCTTCAATTTCTATCCGGTGTGTTGTCCTGTGTAGTAGTCACTCGGGATTGCAGCTATTTGGTTCTTGTAGGACACTGCTGTGTAGAATGTATGTTGAAATGTGTTGAGACGACGCGCATGTGGGATCGAGGTGGCAAAATGATGATTTTGCCCCTCACCGGTTATCTCCGGTTTGGGCTGATAAATTAGTCGTTGCTCAAGGTTATCTTTGAGATTGAAATTTCTTACCCAAATCTTGGATGTCCTCAAGGTTGTCTCAGGGTGTGCACGACCTCCAGGGTTATCTCGGGTTTGGGGTGAGTGCCTCGGGGTTATCTCCGAGGTTGAAGCTGACTGCAAGGGTTGAAATGAGCATCTCCGGGGTTATCTCCAGAACTGCACTAGCACTCCTCGGTGTTGTTTTCGAGGTTGGAAGTGAAAATCCTGGTGTTTTTTTTGAGATGGCCCAGAGTATCTCGGGGTTATCTCGAGATGATGAAAGAACTTTTTCGGTGGGATTTGGAACTTGGCTATTTTGTCCTCGGGGTTATCTCTAGAAAGCGATTACGCCTCCTACAATGTTAGTAACAGGAATGCAAAATTTCGAGTGTCTACAAAGGGTTATTCACCATGCATGCAGTAATCCGCGTAGACAGGTTATTCCCACAGATTAATAAAGAATGAAAACGAAGGGTCATTCACCATGCATGCGGTAATCCGTGTAGACAGGTTACTCTCGCATATTAATAAAGAATGAATACGAAGGGTTATTCACCATCCATGCGGTAATCCGCGTAAACAGGTTACTCCCGCAGATTAATAAGGAATGAATAAGAAAAATAATATCCCTTACGAATACGAAAGAAATAATACCCCTTACGAATATGAAAAATAATATCTCTTACGAATACGAAAGAAATAATATCCCTTACCATAGTTAGAGATTGAATACTGCAATAGTGTAGCAGCAGAATACTCTTCTTCTTTATCTCTATAGTTTCTCTCACTATAACTTGTGATTATAACTTTGCTCTTCAAATTGGTAGGAAATAATGAATGGATGAAGGAGTATTTATAGGCTAGGAAAGGGTGGTAGATTACAAGGATAATTATACTTTAGTACCTTCATCTTTGCTTCTATTTTTAATTTAGTCCCTCAAGTGTTATCAATCTTGCATAAACTCACCTAATAGTACTTGCATGTAAACCAATAGTTCCTTCCATGTGAATTAATAGCAATTAATTGCTCATTTATCTGATTAATTACATTTGGTCAATTTAACATCGAGAAATCAACTATTATCAAAATAAATATCGATTTCTACTAACACTAATATTCCAACACAATGGAAATATTATTATCAACATTTATTCCTCACAATATTGATAACGGATCCTTCCACGGAAAGAGGGTCTTCTGGATAAGGATTTCTCCTTATTGGCTCGTAATTAAATAACTAACCCTTTTCCTTGTGAACTTTTAGACATTGTCAATAATGCAAATAAAAATATGAATAATTGTGTCGTATCAATTATTGATTTAATAATATAAAATATTGTGCAGATGATCCTTGTGATAATAATGGAATCAATAATATGAGATCTTATCGCAACTCACTGTGATAATTATTGAATGAGACTGAGTGACTTCTTACGTAAGCATCAATAATTAGAGATATTATGCAATATCGTGTGCTACTGTGCAACAACGCATATAACAGTACTTTTATCACCAGGTATTTTAACAGTTTAACGGTAAAATTCTTGTCGTTATTTTTTATAAAAGGTTATTTCTATCGCTTTATATATCAAGCCAGTTATTAGTTATGTGGTCCTGATGATTATCTGCAAGTCGTACGAATATTCCTCGATAAAAAGAATTGTGACGACCCGAGAATTTTGACAATTTATTAAAATCTTAAAAGATTGAATAAAGGTTAAATAATAGACCCAGACAGAAAATAATTGTATATGTTCTGTGTATATGGTCATTTATGTGTATAATTTATGGTTGAGGGTCAAGGGATGATCAGATAACTTAAATCAGTGACAAACCCTAATGATATATTAAGAACATCGACGTTCAGTTAGAAAACACTAACGATTTGCTAGAAACCCTAATACTGGCTCTAGAAACCCTAATTTCAGGTCTGGGAATCTGAAACCCTAATTCAGAATATTAAACCCCTAAATTGGGAGCTTAAAGGCTAAATATAAAGTTTAAAGTATTTTTTTTATTATAAATCTAATTAGGGATAACCCAAATTGACTAGTTGGAAAACCCTAAATTTTTGAATTAGAAACCCTAATACACAATTAGGGAAAAACCTAAGTATTAATTTAGAAATTTCAATGTATATTAGGAAACATTAATCCTAATTAGCAAGCCCTAATAAGATTAGGAAATTTTAATATAATTAGGAAATCCTAATTATAATTTAGAACTCTTAATTTTCTATTTTAAAACCTAATTAGAAATGCTAAAAATTTAAATTTATAAAACCTAAGGGTTAAACCCTAAGAGTTGGGCAAGTTATAATTATGCCATTAAAATTGGAAACCAAATGACCATAATGCCCTTTTGCAATTCTTTAATAGTTGGAGTGTAGATCTAGCCATGTTATTGAGTTGTTGACCAACTTAAAATTCCCCATGTGCCATATATCTCATAATATCAGCCAAATAAAGTTATTGAGTCGGTAAGATTCAAAGACGAATCTCAGCGTGTTATAAAAGACACGAAGTTCCCTAACTCTGATAGTAAAGGTGAATCGTAGTAATGAATAGATAGAGTCTAAAAGACTAAAAGCACAGGGATAGGAGATTGTAAAACAAAATGATCAAAGCATAGAAATGATACGTAATATATACGATGAGAGATCACCCGTGATCGATAATGTCATAAGCGAGGATGGGAATCAATCAAATGATTGAAAATAGTACGACAAGATTGCTGTGTGTCAGATATACTATGAATTGGTATTATGCCAACTCAGAAAAAGGGTTGGGGGTAATGTAATACGGATTGAATAAAATTCGTATGGAAAAAGTGTGGAGCTAGGATTAAGTGGGGATTTTAATTGAGGACACATGTGATAGCTGAGTTGTACAAGCATTTGTATGGGAAGAGGTTTTATGCTTGGTTTAACGACCACTTAGTCTATCACCTTGATAATCATTGAAATGTTGTGTGCATGCACTATTTGCTATATACGTGTTGAGAATGTGATTGTTTTCTTATGTATATAATGAGATAGGTAGGGTATAGGTAGAGAATATAAGGTTAGGTGTGAGTTCTTAAAACTCATATTTATAGTAAGATCGTGACTCGTGATTATATGAAATGTTTTGAACCCCTCGGTGAATGGGCCAAAGATCGACTAGGACAAGTTCTTAAACTCATATGATTGTGGAAAGTTCCAAAACTCATAAGTGTGGTAAGTTTGATGGCTAGGAATAGCTATGTGTGAATAGAGTATTGAGGATAATAGGAATAGATAGATTACTAAGCAATTGATCATTAGTGGAAGCATGGAATTCCAAATCTCTAGCTATGATAGACTTCAAAATTTTTGACATCAAGCTAAATACGCACTATGTGCTTTTGAAAAATGAATTTTTGTTCTCAACTTCAAGTGACCATTGTGTATGTGTGGACTTCGGGACACTGACACATCGTTACCTGTTGAGATGATAAGACTGATTTGCAATGATTTTTTAATGGTTTAAAGTATATTCTATGCTAATTGTTTTGGCTAGACGAAAATGATTTGAAATATCAAAATATATTTTATTTAACATTAATGTATCATGTAACACAGTACACATATGACAAAAAAATGATGGAGTAAATAATCTGAGGATTACTTAGTGTTGAATTCGATTGAAAAGCTGTTGTCCCACTATTGTATGATGTGTTATGATAAAGTCACTTTCGATGGCATCCTCAAGCAATTTATTAAATATAATGCGGCATCATAGCGTCATTTTTCAAACTATTTTTTAAAAAAATTAATTTGCAAACGGGGTTTGGCTATACCTAAATATTTCGATTGAAATAAATTATTGGTATGAGTCTATGCTATTTGATTTAGCTAGAACAACATTTATAAAACTCTAAGCGTTCTTTGAAAATTTTCCCAAACCAAATTGTTTTGGTGCGGATTCCGATAAAGACTAGGGTAAGATAATTTTTGTGCGCCTAAGGCGGATAAGAGGAACAGGAAAAATGGTTTTCGACCAGCGATTACTTGATCGATCTGAGGGCATCAAGACTAATTACCCTCAGTGTCCATAAGTTATGACAGTTTTACGGATGAATTTCAGTATAACCTTTTCGAAAATGAAAGTTCATGGTCTATATGACTCGTCAGCACGATTTCAAAATTTTAACTCTTGTGAGTGATGTTGTGGGTAGCATGTGGTACATGGTATAAGGTATAAGGTGTAAGATGAATTTAGGGGTTGAAATTCTTAGAAGAAGGGTGAATGTGACGACCCGAGAATTTGGACAATTTATTAAAATCTTAAAAGATTGAATAAAGGTTAAATAATAGATCTAGACAGAAAATAATTGTATATGTTCTGTGTATATGGTCATTTATGTGTACAGTTTATGGTTGGGGGTCAAGGGATGATCAGATAACTTAAATCATTGACAAACCCTAATGATATATCAAGAACATTGACGTTCAGTTAGAAAATGCTAACGATTAGCTAGAAACCCTAATACCGGCTCTGGAAACCCTAATTTCAGTTCTGGGAATTTGAAACCCTAATTCGGAATATGAAACCCCTAGATTGGGAGCTTAAAGGCTAAATTAAAAGGCTTAAGTATTTTGATTAAAAATCTAATTAGGGATAACCTAATTGACTAGTTGGAAAACCTAAATTTACGGATTATAAACCACAATACGATTAGGGAAAAACCTAAAGTATTAATTAAGAAATTTCCATTTAATTAGGAAACATTAATCCTAATTAGCAAGCCCTAATATGATTAAGAAATTTTAATATAATTAGGAAATCCTAATAATAATTTAGAAATCTTAATTTTCTATTTTAAAACCTAATTAGAAATGCTAGAATTTTAAATTTATAAAACCTTACGGTTAAACCCTAAGGGTTGGGCAAGTTACAATTATGCCATTAAAATTGGAAACCAAATGACCATAATGCTTTTTTTTGCAATTCTTTAATAGTTGAAGTGTAGATGTAGTCATGTTATTGAGTTGTTGACCAACTTAAAATTCCTCATGTGCCATATATCTCATAATATCAGCCACCTTGCATCAGTCATATACATTGAATTAAAAATCAAAAGATAAAAGTAAGGAAAGTAACTTACTTTACTTAAAATACTTGCTAATACCCTTCTCTCTTTAAAATCCGAAAATGTAGAGTGAGAGATAGTGAAAAGTTAAGCCAAGATCATGTGTTAGCTTGCCAAGAACAAACTTCAAGGATCAGATTCAAAGATTCATAAGGTATAAATCCTAAATTTAAAAAATCCTTATAGATTTGTGTTAATGTTATTATTTGTTGTTTTAGGATGTGTTTAAGGATGTTATTGAGTGATCTGGGTTGCTATATCTTAGATCCATAACATCTAGATGCTCGAAATTGAGTTTTTAGAAACTGGTCTATGAACCCTAATTTGTGTGCTCTGACGAATGTGCTCATAGATCTCTCTGTGTTAATGATCATTAGGTGTGTTTAAGGTTATAGATTTGTTCTCTGTCAGGAGGAGAGTAGACTGGAAGTGGAATCACCTCCATACAATGTCTAGATCTCAAGATATAGGTGGTCAAGCATGGTTTGTGAAGCCATGGAAAAAGCATTTACAGGTAACCTTGATTTTTGAAAACTTTGACAATCATTTTGCGGTCTTAGATCTTCTTTGTGTTTAAGTTGTTATGCCATGTTAGTGTTTGATTGGTGTGGTGACATGAGTACTATCGATCCATGCCCTAGAATCCTTAGATCCTACGAGAATCAAAAGAAAATGGTGGTCAAAGTAGGGATAATGGCTAGCTGCTTGGGATGAAGATTACAGGTAACCCGAAATCTTCAAAAGCGGTTTCTGACCGATACTTTAATGAGACCAAGATCTCTTAAATGTGATGTTATTATAGTTATTTGGTGATATATTATTGTACACTGTCATGAGTACTACAAGTATGAACCTTTAGAACACACTAAGTAGAACCAGGATGCAATTTATAAGGATCGAAAAGTAGGTACCTTGATTGTTCTTCATTTCTTGAAAACCCATAAATTGAAGAACAGTCCTGACAAGGTTTTTGATCGGCTAGAACTCACTGTTATGCTGTTGTATGGACATAAAACTTGTTGGTGATTGTAGTATTACATTAGTACTACTGATCATAAACCGATTAACAAACTAGAAACTTGATAACCAAGGATCTAGAAGCTGGTTGAAACCTAGCACCTTATGGCAAACATGAAGATATAGAAATGAGCTCAAGAAAACTCAAGAATAACTATACTTGACAGTTACATAAGCTATAGGCATCCTTTAATAGCAGTTTCCTTATAAATTAATTATTTACATTAAATAATTAGAGAAAAAATAATTTTAATTATTAATAATTTATAATAAATTCCTAAAAATTATTTTAAAAAGCCTAAAAATGGGTTTTAATAATTTGGAATAAATTTCATTAATATATGATATTTAATTTATTTAATTATAATATTAAATAAATTACTTAAAAATAATTTTAATACTTGAAAAATCATTTGAAATTATAATAAAGTGTTAGAAAATATTTGAAGTTATTTTTAATGACTTTTAATATTTTGTGATGAATTTCATTATAAATTTATTATTAATGGTAATTAATTTATTTAATAAATGTATTAAATAAATTGTGGAAAAATAAATTAATGATTTAAAAATTATATAACAATAAATTAAAGGTTATAAAAATATTTTCGAGTTATAAAATATAACTTTTGATATTTTATCATGAAATACATTAATATTTAATACTAACGACGAGAAAATTAATAATGATTTTAATTATTTTAAAAAATCATTTAAAAGCTAATAATAAAGTATTAAAAATACTTTAAGAAATTATAAATACATTATAATATTATGTCATGATTTTCATTAATATTTGATATTAAATAAATATTAATGATAATAGAATAATAATAGTATTTAAATCATATAAATCTGATATTAATGATTGAAAAATCTTGATAAATGATAATAATTACTAGAAAATTATTATAAGCCTTTGAAAATAATTTTGATTGATAATAAAATTATCTAAGATAGCTTAGTGAACAGTTTAAGTGGAGTCTTAAGGAAAATAGACTCGATATTGTCAAAGCTAGGTTGTCGGGATGTCAAAATTATCTAGGATACAACTCGGTGAAATAGTTTGACTTGATCTAGGAGTCTTAGGTAGTTTGTGGAGTGATAGGATTATGTGATTATGTGTTAGGATATATATATATATATACTTGATATTATCTTTGTGATTATATTATTCTAATATTGGGAGATCTATATTGTCGATATTAGGTCTTGAGACAAAGATAAATAAATTGCATAATAGTAGTGAAATAGCGAAGGTAAGTTATCTAACTTTCGACCTCGAGTTGTTCTTTCAAGAATGCTTGTGGTTAATCATTGATGATTTCCATATCATGAATTATTGATTAGCACTCATGCATATTGCATGTGTTCATCAGGTATGAAAGGTTGATCACCTTCATTACCATCTGGTCCAATTGAATTATTTATGTTCATTATTTGTTTGACTATGAAAATTTGTTCATGCTTTAGTTCTGATGTATATATTGTTGAATGTTAGCGACTTGTTATTCAATTCTTTCAATCATGATATATCCTTAATTAAACTTAAACTTGCTGGGCAAACTTGTTGCTCACACTTGCTATATCATGATAAACGTTGCAGGTTAGGACGAATACGTCGAATACAGGAAAAGTCAAAGACAAATACAACATAAGATTATATGTTCAGCTAAATTTGATTTATAACAGTAATGTATGATAATAACATTGTATGTCAGATAGAATATGGATTCAGGTATTAAGTGAAGGTTCTCGACCTTGGGGTTAGTGTGTAAAGTTTAATGTATAAACAATTTATGTTTATATCTTCCGCAATAGTTATAGAAATAATATACTAGATTCGTGGTGATATGGGACCCGAATTTGGGGGTATTACAGTTGGTATCAAAGCCACAGAATTCGGGCTATTACACTTGGTATCAGAGTTGTAGGTTATAAACCTAGGGTAGGGTTACCTTAGTCTAATAACAGCAATGATTAAGATGAGGATTAACTCAAATAGAGTTATTGAGTCGGTAAGATTCAAAGACGAATCTCACGGAGTTCCCTAACTCTGATAGTAAAAGTGAATAGTAGTAATGAATAGATAGAGTCTAAAAGACTAAAAGCACAGGGATAGGACATCGTAAAACAAAATGATCAAAGCATAGAAATGAATCGTAATATATACGATGAGATCACCCCGTGATCTGATAATGTCATAGCAGGGATGGGAATCAATCAAATGATTGAAAATAGTATGATAAGATTGATGTGTGTCAGATATACTATGAATTGGTATTATGCCAACTCGGAAAAAGGGTTGGGGGTAATGCAATACGAATTGAATAAAATTTGTATGGAGAAAGTATGGAGCTAGGATTAAGTGGGGATTTTAATTGAGGACACATGTGATAGCTGAGTTGTACAAGCCTTTGTATGGGAAGAGGTTTTATGCTTGGTTTAACGACCACTTAGTCTATCACCTTGATAATCATTGAAATGTTGTGTGTATTTATTTGCTATATCGTGTTAGGAAGGTGATTTTTTTTCTCATGTGTGTATATGAGATAGTTAGGGGATAGGTAGAGAATATAAGGTTATGAGTGAGTTCTTAAAACTCATATTTATAGTAAGTTGTGACTCATGATTATATGTAATGTTTTTGAACCCCTCGTGAATGGGCCTTGAAAGGTGCGACTAGGACAAGTTCTTAAACTCATATGATTTTGGAAAGTTCCTGAACTCATAAGTGTGGTAAGTTTGACGAACTGGGAATAGCTATGTGTGAATGGAGTATTGAGGATAATAGGAATAGATAGATTACTAAGCAATTGATCATTAGTGGAAGCATAAGAATTCCAAATCTCTAGCTATCTTTAGACTTCAAATTTTTGACATCAAGCTAAATCGCACTATGTGCTTTTGAAAAATGAATTTTGTTCTCAAATTCAAGTGACCATTGTGTATATACGGACTTGGGACACTAACACACATCGTTACTGTTGAGATGATAAAATTTGTTTTGCAATGATTTTTGAGCGGTTTTTTTTTTTTTGTTATTGATGGATTTCGGATGTGATCGACTAATCCCCCACCGAACAAGGCTTTAGTGGGTTGTTAGGGTCTAAGCCCGGCCCGGTCCAGTAGCCACAATTAAAAATTCTCACACTTGAGGCGGTGGGACTCGATCCGGGATGTCAGGGTAATTATTTTAGCTGAAGCGAAATGATTTGAAATATTAAAATGTATTTTATTTAACATTAATGTATCATGTAACTTTGGTACATATATGACAAAAAAATGATGGATTCATAAATCTGGGAATACTTAGTGTTGAATTGATTGAAAATCGTTGTCCCCTTTATTGTATGATGTGTTATGACAAAAGTCACTTTCGATAATGGCATCCTCAAGCGAAATTTGTGAAATATAATGCGACATCATGACATCATTTTCAAACTATTTGTTTTAAAATTTTTAATTTGCCAACGGGGTTTGGCTATACCTAAATATTTCGATTGAATTAAATTATTGGTATGAGTCTATACTAATTGATTCAGCTAGACCAACGTTTATAAAACTCTAAGCGTTCTTTGAAAATTTTCCCAAACCAAATTATTTTGGTGTGGATTCAGATAAAGACTAGGGTAAGAAAATTTTTATGCTTGAAAGGCGGATAAGAGGAAAAATGGTTCGACGGCGAGTACTTGATCGATCTGAGGCATGCAAGTCTTTAATTACCCTATGTATACATGTAAGTTATAGCGAGTTCTGAATGAATTTTGTATAACCTTTTCAAAATGAAAGTTCATAGTCTATATGACTCCTCGTACGATTTCAAAATTTTAACTCTTGTGGTGATGTTATGGGTAGCATGTAGGGCATTGTACAAGGTATAAGGTGTAAAATGAATTTGGGATGAAATTCTTAGAAAGAAAGGGTGAATGTAATGACGAGAATTTGGATAATTTATTAAAATCTTAAAAGATTTAATAAAGGTTAAATAATGAACCTAGACATAAAATAAATTTATATATTACGTATATATGGTCATTTTATTGTCTGATTATGGTTGAGGTCGAGGATGATCGAGATAACTTAAATCGGTGACAAACCTAATGATATATTAAGAACATCGGCGTTCGATTAGAAAGCGCTAACGATTAGCTAGAAACCTAATCTGGCTCTGAAAACCTAATTTGATTAAAGGAATCAAAAACCTAATTGAATATGAAACCCTAAATTGGGAGCTTAAAAGCAAAATATAAAAGGCTTAAGTATTTTTTATTATAAATCTAATTAGGGATAACCTAATTGACTAGTTGAAAAACCTAAAATTTACGGATTTGAAACCTAATGCACAATTAAGGGAAAAACCTAAGTATTAATTTAGAAATTTTAATGTTAATTAGGAAACATTAATCTAATTAGCAAACCCTAATATGATTAGGAAATTTTAATATAATTCGGAAATCCTAATTATAATTTAGAAATCTTAATTTTTTATTTTAAAACCTAATTAGAAATGCTAAAAATTTAAATTTATAAACCCTAAGGGTTGGGCAAGTTATAATTATGCCACTAAAATTGGAAACCAAATGACCATAATGCCCTTTTTGCAATTCTTTAATAGTTGGAGTGTAGATCTAGTCATTTTATTGAGTTGTTAACCAACTTAAAATTCCCCATGTGCCATATATCTCATAATATCAGTCACCTTGCATCAGTCATATACATTGAATCAAAAATCAAAAGATAAAAGTAAGTAAAGTAACTTACTTTACTTAAAATACTTGCTAATACCCTTCTCTCTCTAAAATCCGAAAATGTAGAGTGAGAGTGAGTGAAAAGTTAAGCCAAGGTCATGTGTTAGCTTGCCAAGAACAAACTTCAAGGATCAGATTCAAAGATTGGCCATTCATAAGGTATAAACCCTAAATTTCAAAATCCTTATAGATTTGTGTGAATGTTATGATTTGTTGTTTTAAGATGTGTTTAAAGATGTTATTGAGTGATATGGGTTGCTATGTCTTAGATCCATAACATCTAGATGCTCAAAATTGAGTTTTTAGAAACTAATCTATGAACCCTAATTTGTGCTCTGACAGCCGAATGTCAGGGCTCATAGTTCTCTCTGTGTTAATGATCATTAGGTGTGTTTAAGGTTAAAGATATGTTCTCTGTCAGGAGGAGAGTAGACTGGAAAGGGCATACCATGTCTAGATCTCAAGATATAGGTGGTCAAACATGGTTTGAGCCATGAAAAAGCATTTACAGGTAACCCAGATTTTTCAGAAAACTCTGACAACCATTTTGCAGGTCTTAGATCTTGCTGTGTTTAAGTTGTTATGTCATGTTAGTGTTTGATTTGTGTGGTGACATGAGTACTATCGAGATCCTTAGATCCTACAGAATCAAAAAGAAAATGGTGGTCGATGTAGGGTTTGGCCAAGCTGGGATGAAGATTACAGGTAACCCGAGAAATCATCAAAAGCGATTTCTGACGATACTTTAATGAAGCAAGATCTCTTAAATGTGATGTTGTTATTCTGATTTGGTGATATATTATTGTACCCTATCATGAGTACTACAAGTATGAACCTTTAGATCACACAAAGTAGAACCAGGATGTAAGTTATAAGGATTGAAAAGTAGGTACCTTGGTATTTCTTCATTTTGCAAAACCCAAAATTGAAGAACAATCGACAAAAAGGTTTTTGATGGGCTAGAACTCCTTTGTTATGATGTTGTATGGACATAAAACTTGTTAGTGATTGTAGTATTACATTAGTACTACTGATCATAAACCATTAACAAACCTAGAAACTTGATAACCGAGGATCTAGAAGCTGTGAAACATAGCACCTTGTAAAGCCCGACATGAAGCTCAGGCGGGGCTCAAGAACACATATAGCGATGGTTACATTGCTTCTGAGGCACCCTTTAATGCGATTTTCTTATAAATTAATTATTTTAATTAAAATAGTTTTTAATTATTAAAATTCATAATAAATCCCTAAAAAATTATTTTAAAGCCTAAAAATGGGCTTTTAATAGTTTGGAATATATTTCATTAATATTTTAATATTTTAAATATTAATGATATTTAATTATTTAATTATAATATTAAATAAATTACTTAAAATGATTTTAATACTTAAAAATCATTTGAAATTATAATAAAGTGTTAGAAAATATTTGAAGTTATTTTTAATGACTTTTAATATTTTGTGATGAATTCATTATTAATTTATTATTAATGGTAATTAATTTATTTAATAAATGTATTAAATAAATTGTGGAAAAATAAATTAATGATTTAAAAATTATATAACAATAAATTAAAGGTTATAAAAATATTTTAGTTATAAAATATAACTTTTGATATTTTATCATGAAATACATTAATATTTAATACTAACGACAGAAAATTAATAATGATTTTAATTATTTTAAAATCATTTAAAAGTAATAATAAAGTATTAAAATACTTTAAGAAATTATAAATACATTATAATATTATATCATGATTTTCATTAATATTTGATATTAAATAAATATTAATGATAATAGAATAATAATAGTATTTAAATCATATAAATCGATATTAATGATTGAAAAATCGTGATAAATGATAATAATTACTAGAAAATTATTATAAGCCTTTGAAAATAATTTTGATTGATAATAAAATTATCTAAGATAATAGTGAACCCGGTTTAAGTGGAGTCTTAAGGAAAATAGACTCGATATTGTCAAGTAAGGTACATCGGGATGTCAAAATTATCTAGGATACAACTTTCGGTGAAATAGTTTGACTTGATCTGGAGTCTTAGGTAGTTTGTGGCGTGATAGGATTTATGTGTTATGATATGTTATATATATATATATATATATATATATATATATATATATATATATATGATATATATATTGTGATGATATTATTCTAATATTGGGAGATCTATATTGTCAATATTAGGTCTTCAGACAAAGATAAATAAATTGCGTAACAGTAGTTGGCGACAAAGGCAAGTTCTCTAACTCGACTTAGAGTTGTTCTTTCAAGAATGCTTGTGGTTAATCATTGTTGATTTCTATGTCTATGAATTATTGATTCGCACTCTGTGCATATTACATGTGTCCATCAGGTATGAAAGGCTGATCACCTTCATTACTATCTGGTCCAGTTAAATTATTTATGTTCATTATTCGTTCAGCTATGAAAATTTGTTCATGCTAGTTCACAATGTATATATTGTTGAATGTTAGCCAGTTTGTTATTCAATTCTTTCAATCATGATATATTCTTAATTAAACTTAAACTTCTTTGGGCAAACTTGTTTTGTTCACCCTTGCTATATCATGATAAACATTCTGATTAGGGCCGAATCGTCGAATCTGAGAAAAATCGAAAACAAATCTGACATGGGATTATATGTGCAGCTAAATTTGATTTGTAACAATAATGTATGATAATAACATTGTATGTCAGATAGGATATGGATTCAGGTATTAAGTAAAGGTTCTCGACCTTGGGGTTAGTGTGTAAAGTTTAATGTATAAAATATTTATGTTTATATCTTCCACAATAGTTATAGAAATAATATACCAAATTCGTGGTGATTTGGGACCCAGATTTGGGGGTATTACTAGAATATTCCCTGACAAAACGAATATTTTATATCAAATCAACACCATACTATTCAAAATAATATTTAGAGAAAAATAACTCTTTATTCATAAAAGTTGGGGTCTTCGTTAATAACTTGATTTACGGACATTGTTTGAGTGTTAAAGTGTCACACTCTTATAGTTTACATGTCGAAGGAACAAAAGTACTACTTAGGTAAGCTTAACTACATCACATAAGTAAGATTTAGCTAGGTTAAAACACAATCGGAAAACTTGTTCTTGAGTTTCTAGAAATTCTAAGCGGTTACGTAACAAGTGACCTACTTTGACCACTAATAACTTGGATTACATTGATGATTTAAGTGTTTTTTTATGTCATGGTTCTATAGTCCATATGTGGGGTATATCAATGATACACTTACATAAGCTAAACCATATGATCACGATATCTAAGCATCTCAAAACACATCGGACCATTTATAGAATTTTCTAGGTTACCCAAAAATTCATATGCATGGTGGTCAAGCCGTGTTTGACCATTAATAACTTGGAATATGTACATAATATAGACATGATTCCACTTCCAGTTTACTCTTCTCATGGCATATTATAACAATGATACACTTAGCAAGTCTAACAATTAACAGATTTAGATTTATGGCCTATGACAGTTTATAAAATCTTCATTTTCATACTCTTAGATGTTATGGATCCATGATATATCATCATAGATCACTATATAACATCCATAACTTTTATATATAAACATAAAAACACAAAATTTGTCTAAGCATATAGGATCTAGCTTAGGGTTAGGGTTTAAACCTTTCTCTTTTTTTTTTGCTAAATTTGTTTGTATAGAAGGAACCAAAAAAACAAAGGCATTGGGGGACCCCAAAATATAGCTACATCATCTATGGACATGTCCGAATGATGAAACTATACTAGGAACTAAGCGAGAATCAACTAGTTGGTAATAAACTAATTCTGAGAAAAATTGACTATTTGTAGCTTTGATGAAGGAGTTACATGTAGATAACCTAGACTTAATGATATTAATGACATCCTTTTGCAAGGTGGTCATAAGAGGAAGAGTGTCAGTGTAGCTTTTTATTCCTAGCCTCCCGGACTTTGTAAAACAAACTTGACCCTTTGTAAGGCTAAGAATATTCCTTGAAAGATTTGAGCCTTGAAAATTTGTTAGGAAATTCAAAATAGCATCGAGAAATTGGAAAAAGGTCCAATTACAAGGTTTGTTCTTAGTAAGAAGAATATTCTACGAGTAAGCACATTTAAAAATAAATGGTCAAATGTCTAGGATGAAGGTTGCAAAGAGGGCAATTCCATATTAGCCCGAATAACTTTCGAAGTCCGGATCGTTGGTGGGTAGCCTCTTTAGAATGCCAAGCCAAAGGATAAAAGAGAATCGTGGTACATGAAATTTGTTCCACACCATTGAGCACCGAGGATGAGGCTGCTTTGCCTTAAGCGGATGGCCTCCCAGTTTGATTAGCTTTGATATGTTTAGTATCACAAGCTTCCCGAGAAAATCCTATCTCATTGCGGTGTAGGAGGAGGAGATGTTCCATTTTAAAGCGTAACATGATTGTGTCATGATGGTTGCGGAGGAAGAAACCAAGTGTTACCTCGATAATTTGGTGGCGATGGCAAGAGAGAGGATCCCGTATTAGACGAGAAGATAAGCTGGAGGGTTGATGGCGGTATCATTTAGCGGAGGTCGAACCAAGGTTTGTGTCATGAGCATTTCCTACTGGTAGTGCAAGTCTTTGTAGAGCAAGTGGCCTTAGTTTTAGAACCTACTTCCATATCCATGAACTTGCATTTGTGATTCAATCGCGGAAAGATTTTTTGTTTTAAAGTTGTGGCTTTGATCGGTTTACCCAAAAGAAGATGATTTAGGTTGAATAATGCCAATGAGATCTTTGTAGAATGAGAGCTTTGTTCTAGTCAGTTAAGCTTTTAATGCCAAGACCACCTTCATTTAGTGGAAGAGAAATATTGGCCCTAACAACTTTTGCACCATATTTTCAAGTGTTGCCCCTTTCCATAGAAATCGAGATAAGATGGATTGGATTTCTTTGAGAACCTCTTCGGAAGAATGAAATGTGAGCTCAAAAAACTTGTATAGAAAAGAGAGTAGTTTTAATAAATTTGGAACTGCGAGTAAGAAAGAACCTTTGATGTCGAGAGGTTATCGGTTGGTGATCCTATGTATGAGAGGAATGCAATCGGCCTTTGAAAGTTTTTGTGACAAAGGGGACTCCCAAAAACTTTGAAGGAAGTGTTCAATCTGGAAACAAGAAGAAGAAAAAATTCCCTAATAGCGGAGGGTTGATTTAGAGAGGAAAAATGACTTTTGTGAGAGTTTGGAATAAGCCCGGTATAAAGAAAGAAAGAATGCAAGAGTTTATGATGGATCTGAGATGGCGAGAGATCGTGACAGAAAATCATAATGTCATCTGCAAAGAAAAGATGAGTAAGTTTGCATTCTTTGGTTTTCGATGATATGAAAATTAGAGAGCGAGAGGTTGCCTTGTTCGGTTTGAGGGAAACATTTCCATAGCAAAACAAATAGAAAAGGAAAGTGGGTCTCCTTATGCAGAGACCTCTGGAGCTCCCAAAAATCCTGCAAGAGATCCATTGACCTTCTGAAAAAACATGGCGGAGGTGATACATGCTTTAATCCAACCAATAAAGGAGAGGAAATTTGAAAGCTCGTAATGTGTCGCAAAAGGAAATCCCATCTAGCAAGTGTCAAAAGCTTTGGTAAGATCAATTTTAGAGCACATCTAGAGGGACTGTAGTGCGGAGGTAGCCAATGAACATTTCTTGAGCTAGAAGAATATTGTCACTAATGCATCTTCCTTTAAAAAGCAGATTGTGCTTTATCCACAAGAAATGGAAGAACCTCCTTTAGCTTTGTTAGAGAGGATTTTGGCAATACATTTGTATATCGTGTTTTGGCGGGGAGATAGGTGAAAATCGGACATGGAAGAAGGATTTGAGCTTTTAGGAATGAGAGCTAAGCGATCGAGTTGAACCCCCTCGTTAGCCCTCTTGTTGTCAAAGAAGTAGTGTCTGACTTTTAGAAATCCACACCACTATATCCCAACAACTAAGGAAAAATTGACATTAAAACCATCCGGGCCGGACTTTTGGCCGACTTCATGGATTTAAGGACCTCGAAGTTTCTATATGGGAGAGCAGGGCTTCCCGGTTTAATGGCTTGTGCATTCTTGACCGAGACCCTAGAAGAGTGGAGTCAAAATTTGCAAACCGGGATCTGGCTCCTCAATAGTGTTGAAAAAGATTGTCAAAGTAACCTCTGACAACATCTTGATGTTTCTTTGGCCATGCACTAAAGGCTGCGAGTTCATGATGGATAAAATTTTATTAGAGTTCAGCGGTTCTTCATTATGTTGGCAAAATAGCTAGAGTTTGATCACCCAGAGGCGGTCGAGTTAGCTCTAGATTTACATTGAAGAAAAATTTCCTCTCTTTCCAAAGCGGTCGAGTTGATGATGACATGATTTTTCTCTCCCCGGAAGAATAGTATCAAGGGGTTGGCATGGAGTAAAGTGCGCACTAAGTGCGAGTTCCTCTTTAATTTGAAGCGAGACGGAGACACTAAATTCCCGGAGGTTAGGTTGAGGACACGGAGCATGTCTAGTACATTTGGTTTCTCGGAAAAAACATGGAAGGATTCCCGAGAGATGTAGGTGTTCCAAGCATTACCCACCACCTCTTTGAAGCCTTCAAGAAGGAGCATGTGATTAAAAATTGGCGGCGCTTAGATTGAGGAAGGCTGTATACCGGTCAGAAGAAGGACCAAGAATGATCGGATAATCCACGAGGGCATATGTGACATGAGACATCTTTGAAGTTAGTGAACCAACGGAGTTCCTCATATACGATCAATTTTTTTGTGCCTTGCCAGTGAAAGCAATTTGCATGTTAGACCAAGTAAACATAGGACCCACACCTCTAATATCATCAATACCAAGCAGAATTTATGCAAGATTTAAAATCTTCCATCCCAATGTCCTAGAAACATTATCATTGTTTGTTTGAGATGGGTCCTTTATAACATTAAAGTCCCCTGACATGCACCGACTAATAGGAGGAGATATAGAAATTAAGTCATGCCATAAGTCCCTTCTTTCCAAATAAGAATTTAGCCCATAAACAAAAGAGAGTAAAAAAGTGGTACTAAACAAATCAATGATTGGACTTTACAATGTATAACTTGAGAGGAAACAAAAATAACATCCAAATTCCAAATATTTGGATTCCATCCAACCAGATTCGGCCATTGATATGAGTATCATAGTTAAAGGCCCAATTCAAGAATGACAAATGTTCTTGGAAATTTTTAAACCTTAGCTTGTTTTGACCGAGTTTCAAGAAGACCCAAAATAGATATTCTATTATCTGCTATAATTTGCTTAGCAAAAAGCTTTGTTTGACATTTATTTAGACCCCTTATTAATTAGGAAGCTAACAAAAAAAAACTAAGAGAGACGAACCGACCTTGCCTTTCCCTTTCCTCTTCTTTGCGACTTGAGGATTATCATTTCTATAGCTCTGCTTGTTCTTTAGATCTTTGCCTTCCTTTTCATCAATCACCTTTAGTTTGGAGACTAGTGGATTTGGGACGGTGAGGATTCGAAATCGAGTTATCGGATGATCTTCCTCATTTATAGGGGGCAAAGGTGTTAGAAGTGCCAAGGTATTGCTAGGAAGTAAAGGTACCGATGGCATTTTTTACTCCACGAGTAACATTCACCCGATCGTTATGAGCGAGGGGCGACTTGATGCTCGGAAGAAAGTTAATGGGGGCGAGGATTTGAGATAGTGTGACGGATATAGTAGTAGGAGCTTTTGAACTTTGATCCGCGATAGTTTTCCTTAGGACATTTAAGCTGGAGAATGACCAAAAACATTACATGTGGGGCATGAGGAGGTTTACTTTGGTATTCAACATCAGCGGGGAACATAAATGCTATCCAAGAGTCATCCGTTTTATGACCACACGAATAGAGGGAAAGGAGAAAAGCTTTAACTTCAATGCAAACACGAGCATATTGCGAGAAAATCATTTTGGGAAGTCATTTCATCAGTGAATAACGGTTTCCCAATAGCACTTGCAATGTAACTTATTCCCTCATCAGACTAGTAGGAGAGGGGAATGTTTGTTAGCTTTACCCATATTGGGAACACATCACATTCTGATTTGGAGAAAATAACACCCTCCTTCCATTTCTGTAGAACAATGCCTTTTGAAACAAAATGCCAGGGACCAGAGGCAAGTATATTATCTCGGTCAGAAATAGAATCAAATTTGAAGATATAATACCCTTTATTATGGAGAGAACACATTTGAAAGGCCCGGATGTCCCCATAAGCAGCGAGCTATAGGTTCCTGACCTTAAAGGGAAGAAAAGGCGTAAAAAGTACCCAACCAAACTTGAGGCCCAAAATTTGGTTACCTCTGCTAAGCATCTAGTTAGGAGAATGAATTTGTGATGGTCCCATCGTCCAAGTGAAATTGGTATGAAAGATTTGAGAGGATTTCCCAGGCCTTGCCCACAATATCACTCCAAGTCTTGGTGTGTTCTCGAGCCAGAACTGTGAATTTCACCTTCCTCGAGAAAAGGCGGGAGATTTTAAAAGAAACACCTCAAGAGAAATTAATGGGACTAATAGCATCCACCTCGGGTGATTTACCAAAATTAATGGTTTTACCCTCAGGAGAAAAGCTTGCACATCATTAGAAGAAATTCCATGAGTAGATAGAAAGGACATGAGATGGAATTCTTTTCCTTTCAAAAAAAGAGCTTCTTGCGATCTTTCAAAGAAAAGTGTTGAAGCGAGAGAAAATTTCCTTTGCATTTTCACCCGAGGATGACCAAGATCAAGCTATAAATGCTTAGGAGAAGAGGAGTCATCGAGTTAACGCAGTACCAAGAGCATCGATTCACCCATCTCCTCAACATGAAAGAGATGAGGGGCCGGGGAAGATGAGTTTGAAACACCATAATCGACAAAAAGGTCTGTGAGGCACTACTAAGCTGAGTTCGGTGACAAGTGGTTATGACTAACCATGATGAAAAAATGCTATATGAGATAAAGAAGAAGCTGACCCGGAAAGAAGAGAATACAAATGAGACTTGGCTAGGTTCATGAACACAAATGAGCTTATCTTTGATTTTGTCTTTCTTTAATCTCTCCATCTTTGATCTTGTGGATGTTAATGTTGCTATGTGGCATGTAATGGATGATTCAAGTTGGATTTCAAGCACATGGTGATATCTCAAGTGGTGTGTCACTAGATTTGGCAATGTTCTTAACTTAAAAGTTAAGTAAAGGGTATTTTAGTAATTTCACATCCAAAAGGGTATTTTGGTAATTTCCCAAAATTGGGAAATGGGTATAGATTAGGCAAGTGAATATCGATATGTGATTATATTTGTCTACATAGTTGGAATTTGCATAATTTGCGTATAGGATAGGAATATACATGTGCGCCGTGTGTGACCTAATTGAGAGCTGAACTAGAATTCCTTGTCTTTGGTTCATTCACTGCAGGGAATGTGTCAAATTGCCCTAATCAGGATGTTCCTTTTAGATTCTATTCCCTTTTGGGTAGATTAGAGAGGATAGGTTTGTATGTACCTTGAAGAGAATCACGAACACTTACGAGTTCTAAGTTGACGATTACGTACGTGACCACTAAGACCAAAGGGAGAGTTAGGAGGTTCATTGAAGCATTATTGCCGCATGAGTGTTTGTCAAAATGTTTGTGTGCGGGTGGGGAAGTTATGATCTTAGCTTATGGCGCCTTAGATACCGATCGTTAGTCGTTTACTTGCTTTGTTAATTTAGGGTAAATTAGATTAATTAAATATCTTTTATTTTGTTGTTCGAATAAGGCCAAGAAGCGATATAAAAGTCGATATGTGGCGCCCCAAAATAGGTATACATCACCCATCTTGGGTGCTTGGATACATGATACGAGAATACAAATCTGATCTTAAATATACAACAAAAGGCTGTGAGTTTTAATACAAATATTGTCTTCTAGACAATATCTACTCTCGAGAATAAGTCCTCATTACAATTATTATCACACTATTTCATAGAATAATGAGGGACTACTAATCTTATCATCTGGACCATCACTAGTCCCCCAACTAGTCCTGCTACATTCTCATTTTACGAAGAGAAACGGTGAAAGAAGGGTGAGCTCAACTAGCCCGATGAAATATTATGACTAAGATAATGCGAGAATAAATTATCATTAGCCTTCAACAATGTTAAAGCGATAAAATACGATAGACAACAAGTTTAAGCTGCGGTAGGAATAAGCAATCAATTAAAAGAGCCAAGTAGAGAATAAAATCTACTATCTTTTATGATTTAAAGGTTTTCATCACTTTTATTCTTTGAGACTCGACAATAAATAAACCACATCATCGAATCACCCACCTTTTCTGACGAGGATATTCTTTAGTATCCGACCACAATTATCCATGCCACTACGGGACCGAGAATATTTGTGTATTCATCAATAGTCATGATCATGCCAACAAGCATCCATCAATGCACTCTGGGCCAATGAGGACTTTTATCACATCATTTATAACATTACGGTCATGATTATCTTAGAATAATCACAGGTAATAATCATACCAAGTCCATCCCCATACTCTGAATACAGATGACTTTCAAAAATATAAACATGAGGATGATGACAATGATATAAAATTCAATAAAACAAGTTTAAAATTAATTTATCCGGGAACTAATAACATCAAATTGTCAACATGATACTTCTTTGTAAAGTAAAATTCAAGAATGCTTTCGGAAGAATATTTCCATGAAAGAATCTTTGGATGAAGCGCAAATATCAAGGATATTCCACTAATTTCATGGAGTATAGAAATCAAAACTTTTAACCAATGAGTATAATAAAGAATGGAATAACAGCGAAATCACCATGCATGCGGTACTTCCGCATAGGCGAGGTTATTCAACGAGAATAATAAATAACGAGAACCGGTTAGGGTGAAATTCACTGCAAGCGGGATTTCAATGAGAATAATAAAGAATAGAATAACAGCGAAATCACCATGCATGCGGTGCTTGGCATAGGCAGGTTATTCAACGAGAATAATAAATCGGAATAATAAATAATGGAAACCGGTCGGGTGAAATTCTGCTTGTGAGGATATTAAACGAGAATATTAAAGAATGGAATAATAGAAGAATTTCACCATGTATACGTTACTTTGCATTTCTGAGTTATTCAACATAATAATAAAGAATGGAATAATGAGGAAGGATTTCACCAAGTATAGAAATTAAGCGTATCTGAGGTTATTCAACGAATAATAAAGAATGGAACAACAGGAAGGATTTTACCAAGTATAGGGAGTTCGCGTATCTGAGGTTATTCAACGAGAATAATAAAGGATGGAATAGCGGAAGTTCTCTTCATGAATATAAAAAAAATAACACCCTTACAGTACAACAAATAATATCCCTTCTTAGTAAAAGACCTTTGGATATCGAAATAGTGAAGTAGCGAATACTCTTCTTCTTTCTCTCTATAATTTCTCTCTCTAAAGTTTCGGTGAATTCGTAAGAAATAATGAAGGAATGAGCTTATTTATAGAAAAAGCGAGAGTGTCTCTTAGTCTTATGAGAAGGTCAAAATGACTCTTGGTAATATTGAAGAGACAACTACTACTATTCTGAAGGGTAATTAACTCTTGGAACAGAAAGGCAAATAACTCTTGGTAATATTGAAGAGACAACTACTATTCTGAAGGGGTAATTAACCCTTGGAACCTTGAAGAGGCAAATAACTCTTGGTAATATTGAAGGACAAGTTACTATTAAGACTTTAAATCAGCGATCCATATTGATTTACTATTATAATTTCAACCAGCCGGTCGAGGAAAAATTAGCACATCTCCTCGTGGAATAATATTGTACCCAAATACTAGAGTGAACAATACTAGAGTGAATAGTAATCGAAATGAATAGTAACTTCGTGAATAGTAACTCATGAATAGTAACTTATGAATAGTAATAGTGAATAGTAACTCATGAATAGTAACTCGTGAATAGTACTCAAACACGAAAAGTGTCCGAATACGATTGAACAATATAACCTCGAATGACAATTATTATCGAAATAGATGTCGATTTCTACTAACACAAATAATCCCAACACAATGAAACTATCAAATTCATCTTTAATCAACACGAACCTATTCATCATTAATATTATAACTCTGATATTTAGCAACGGGTTGTTCCCGGAAGAGGGACTTTCAATAAGGATTTCTCCTATTGGTAGCGTAATTAGGTGACAAACCTCTCCTTGTGAACTTCTAGACATTGTAAATATTGCAATTTAATAATATGAATAACTTTGTCGTCTCAATTTTTGATTTAATAAAATAACATATTATCACGAGATGATATTGTGACAATAATCGAATCAATAATATGAGAGATATGATGAAGCAATTCTTGTGCTTGATAATGCGGTATAAGCTGAGTGACTTATCACTTAAGCATCAATAATCAATCTCTGGTGTTACTCTTATGCGACCACAGCGTATTCTTTGTACTTTACTCTAGGGTAGTTCAGCGGTGATAACGGTAAAACCTCATAGTTATTTTCATAAAATATTTTTATGCGTTTTCTAACTTCTGACGATTGCTTCCGTTAATAGAGGTCCACCAATGATTGTGCAAAGTCGTACAAATATTCACAAAAAAAAGAATATTCTCAAACCAATCGAATATTTATAACAACTTGCATACTTTGCAAAATTTTTAAATACTACCCTAACTATAACATTATATCAAATCCATACCATAATATTTAAAAAAATATTTGAAAAAAATTAAATATTTATTCATAAAATCTGAGGGTCTCACGGTGCTTGGTAAATATTAGTCATAATTCCTTGTGGAATCGATAACTTTCTTATCTTTATATTACTTGTTAGAATGGCGTATACTTACTGGCGTGTTTATCGATTCTTGAAATCAACGACCAAGTTTTTGGTGTGCGTTATCGGGAAATTATTATTCTAATATTGTCCACTAGAAACTTCAGCTCTACTGCGCCTCCATTTGCCTTCAACCCGGTATTGTGATGCCACTTCAATATGAGCTGGTAACAACTAAAGTTTTGCAGCAGCAATAACAAGAAAAACTAACTGCTTTGACACCGATGGCGAAAATTGGTTGATTAAGTAAGGCATTTTTCGGCATCAATAGCATAACACACACCTCTTTTTGACCCCAAGCAGCTCCAAACCCCTCCCCAAATCAAGCCATCCAATTACGCAACATCCTACCTAATTAAACCCTAAATTATTGCCATCTCAATGGATTTCTCTTGCCTATTCTTCAAATTTTAGGGCTCTCAACCAATATTTTCAAGGTATTTGGTTTTCTTTCCCTCTCTTAGGCATTTGGATATCTAATGGTATTAGACTTCGGTTTCTGTGAAATTCAATTGGGCTTGCTTTATAAATTGCTTGGGATTATTGTGATTGACTGTTTGACATCTCTTGGAGAAAAATTTTTGGGTTTGAAATATCTAAACCAATCCCTCAGCGTTTGATTTTAAGTGTCGCATACCAAGTGTTAAATGAATTGCTTGATAAATTAACTTGGTCTTGAGCTCGAATGAAATTTGGGATTTAGATGGTTTGAATTGAGCAATTTATCGTCGTAACAAAGTGCATTCTAACATGGCTTACGAAACTAGCTAGCGGGTTTAGTTCCTTCAATGATCTTGCAATGGGGCATGAGATTTGTGTGCGTCGGCGGTATTGTAATCACGATGTAAATACGCCCATGATCATACCTCGAAGCCCTCTATTTTCATATATGCATGCTTTCGCAAAGAGGCATTGCCCATTTAAGTTTGTTTTCTATCTTGATATGTCATACTAGGGCTTATATCTTTTTGTGCCATGCCATGGCTATACCAAAACCTATTTTGATTTGTTTATATGATTGAATGGGTTGTATAGCTTATAAATTTTTGATTGTGGCTAGTGATAAGCATGTTGGATTATGGCTATGTCAAAAGAATATGTGTTAAGTATGTGTAGATGAAGGTTTAGTTTAATCGGTAGTTGAGACTATTATTGATCCGTTCCTCTTAGTGAGCACCAACCATTTATTCTAGCTAGTTGTTTTTTACGATATAGTTTATGCGGTTATTGTTTTGAAAATCGTTACCTCTGTTTAACTTAAGTGATTAAAAGGTAATAAAGACTTGGGCACTTATGCAAGTTCAGATCTTGGATTTTTGGCATGTTTTTCGTTATAAAAAAATAGCAAAATAAAAAGAAGAATAGTAATAACCTTATTTGACTAAGCCTGAATTCGTGGCCTCTGTTACTCGAGTTATTAAATCCTTAGAGGGTGTTTACACCCGATTGCCCTAAAAGTGACGGGTTTGGAACTCCTTGATCTAACACTTTTCGTTACATGGGTAACTTTAAAAGCCTAATGTAATAAAACATTGCGATCATGCTAAAAGGTTATGATAGTTATAATATAAAGAATAAAAGTCTAATTTGGCTTAAGTTTGATTATGTGGCCTTTGTTGCTCAAGTTATTAGATCCTTAAGGAATTGTTCTCTTTTGTCACACCCCAAATCTAGGTACTTCATTCCCACAGATTTGGTGCTCACTATCCATACATTCACACTATCTACCCAAATAAAATAATATTTAAACCATAATCCTCCTTATAGAACTAACTCAGCGAAAGTGTAGAGGTTAGAAAACTTGCCTTAAGCGTAAAAGCTATAATATTAAACTCACGTTCACCTACACATAGGTTTAAAACCACAATACCTATTAGATATGCTAACATTACCACAACACGTACATTTCTAGCTAAACTTATCATTTTAGCACAAGTCTTATGCTACCATATATATTTGAGAATTCCCAAGTGTTAACATCACAACACTTATCTAACATTCATTGTATAAACTAAGTTATCACATAATGCGTTAAGTAACTTACTAATCACTTTTACAACTTTGAATTCATAATCCACATAACATGACTCTGTTTAACGTTGTTGTTACATGATTCTCACATTAACTTATCATTAAGCTAAGTTAAATTGAGCAGCTCAAACTACTAGCTTAATTAGCGAGACTTCTTTATCTGTGACGAGAGTCTTTGCCTTTATAGCATGCCAATTTATCTTTGAGTTTGCGGTAGCGCTTGGCAGCTAGCGATGCTTACCCGAAGATAAGCGGCCTTGGCGCGTCACAATTCGGTTTTGCGAGAATAGAGCTCGACACTTTTCTTAAGCCAACTAACACGAATTTCACCCACCAAGCAGTGATAATAACATGTAAAAATGGTATAGAACTATCACAAACATATTTGTAAACATATCCCACCAATTAAAACAATTTAACAACAATTTAAGCTAGGTTAATTTCTCAAATTCCATGTTTCTCATATAAAACTCAATTTTGATATTCATCCCAAAAATCATCTTTGTGAATTCAATACTTGGCCAAATTCACTCCATTCAAATTCGTTATGCTCGTTTCTTAATAAACTAACATATACAAGACTTCGAATTATAGTTTAACATACGAATTAACCATCAAAATTGGTACTTACATAAGCCACATGGAAAATATATAAACTGCCAAAATTTTCTACTGTTAGAACGAAATTAGCATGCAATCTCTTGTGTAAACAGAAACTCTAGCATCACCAACATGTATAATCACAATTAACAGTTATACATATCAACAATTCCATAATTTAAATTCACAGACTTAGAAGGTTTATGTCGTGATACACATAAATATATATATATATATATATATATATATATATATATATATATATACAATACTAAGGTTATGTGAAAATACCTTTAATTTGCTTGAAATCCTTACTATCACCTTGTGATCACTATGAAATCCTCGGGGTTTCTCTCAACTCTCTCAATTCTCTCTAAACTCGGACTTAGCCAAATAACCAAGTGACTAACGGTATGCGTGATAATACAAAAAGCGATGAACATAATAATACATACTAATTATAATATCGGTTACAAAACTACACATATATTATAAATATATTATATTTATTATTTTATTTATATTATTTATTTTATTTAAATTCAAAAATTAGAAATTCAAAAGTCATAAGGCTTTGTTTGGAAAAACCCTTTAAATTTTAAAGAATTAATATATTAAGCCTTGTTTGGCAAAAAACTAAATTAAATCCTTTTAATTTATTTTTAATAAACACTTTAGTTTATAATTTTAATCACATATTTTTTATTTGGATTCCCATATCAACATTAACCCATTAAATTAATCACATACCATATTTTAATTAAATATAGCATATTAGCAAATATCACCAAAATTATAATTTTTATTATAACTTTATTTAATAATTTAATATACCATCTAAATTATTAAATCAAAACAACAATATAACATCTCATGTTATACTACAATTCTCTAAATTATAAATTAATTTAATTTAGAAAAATTCTCTAATAAATTTAGATTCAACAATAGACAAATCAAATAAATATTTATATCAATAAATATTTAATATTACAATTGAAATTTCGAATCGTTACATCTACACCTAGTGCCCTAAAGTCATCGGCGGCATTGATCGAAAGCTTGTTACATGGATCGAAAGCTTAGCCTAATACATGGGTAGCATTCAATTTTGTTTTTATAGCCTAATCTCCCTTATTTTGGCATTGGTGGTGAAGTCAAATTTTCTTTTAAGGTGTTATTTCCTTACGATATGTTCTTGCATCTGTATATTGTTTTAAATGCTTGGTGTTGTTTGAGTTTAAAGAGTTAACATTTTCATTGCGATCGATTGTGTGAACTTAGTTTGAGCTATGATTAGTTAGGATAGTTGGTATTCACACACCCACATAGAATGGATCAAATACAGTCTTAAGCTTGAGATTAATTGAACCCTTACTCATAACTATGTCTTTTCGTATTCTCACGAGAATAGTTATTTTGAGCTTTGAGGCCATATTGTAGGTTTATAGTTATTTAAGTTAATTAAGTAGTTATAGTTTGGGAGTATTTGATGAATGGGATTTATACATGAATCGGACCCTCTAATACTTAGAAGATACTTTTATTCTACTTTTCTCGCTTTCATTCTATTTTCCTTCCTTCACAAGCAAGCGCTTCTGGTAGCACTTATTATTGGACTTTTTGTGCCATTCTGATACTGTTCAAGGTCAAAGTCTGGCGCTCAGCGCCACCTCGATTTCAAGAAAGCGGGGATGGGAAATGAGCCTATTGCTAAAGGATATATATATATATATATATATATATATATATATATATATATATATTCTATATAACTCAACACACATAACTCCTTCTCTCTCTTTTAGATAGCTTAACATAGTTTCTCTCTATTTTGATAATCATTGTACATATAGCTTAGGTAGATTAGGGTTATGATTGGGATTTCTTGGAGCTTAAAGCAACCTACGGATCGGGGCGAATCAATGGGATTTCTTAGAGATTGAAGACATTGTGACGTGAGTTTATTCTTCTCTAGTTTTCCTTTGATTATGTATTTATAAATGTTGTTATTATTGCTACTTATATTTACTTCTGACTATAGGCTGAATATTGGCTCTAAGATTATAATGGAACCCTTATTAATTTGAATTGATTTACTTTTTTCCCTTTGGTTGGCACCATATGGTTTGGCTCAGATATTTATGCTTAATATTTAATTGCTAAGGAATTAGTGATTAATTGGGTAATTTATAAGAAATTGGGAAATGGAGTGTAGATTAGATCGTGACTATCTGACATGTGATTATGTTTGTCTTCACAGTTGGACTGTATAATTTGCGTATAGGATAGGAATATACTTGTGCGCTGCGTGTGACCTAATTGAGAGCCTAAACTAGAATTCTTTGTCTTTGGTTCATTCGCACAGGAATGTGTCGAATTGCCTAATTAAGACATTCCTTTTTGTTCTATTCCCTTTTGGATAGATTCGAGAAGATAGGTTTATATGTACCTCAGAAGAGGAGTACGAACACTTAGGAGTTCTCGGTCAACATTCCGTCGTGACCACTAAGACCTAAGGGAGAGTTAGGAGGTTCGTTGAAGCATTGCACGTTAAGTGTTTGGCCCGAAATGCTTGTGTATGCGGTGGGGAAGTTATGATCTTATCTTATGCGCCTTAGATACGATCGTTAGCTATTTACTTGCTTTGTTAATTTAGGGTTAATTATATTAATTAAATATCTTTTATTTTGCTTTCGAATAAAATTTGAAGCGATGTAAAAGTAAAATTATTGAGGTAAATATTAGTCATAATTCCTAGTGGGATCGACAACTTTCTTATCGTGCGGTATTACTTGTTAGATCGGCGTATACTTATCTTGATGTTTATCGGTTGCAAAATCAACCATGACTCACAAGTTGTAGTGAGCTAGAGATGAATCTGTTGATGAAATTAATTCTCCTAGCAACCCTTGTATCTCCTTCTGCATACGAAGTCTTTGGTATCTCTATGATGGCTTTAATCTTTGCTTGATCTAGCTCAATGCCTTAGTTGATCACCAAGAAGTCCAAAAGTTTTGATTTAACCACAAAAGCACACTTGGTGGGTTGACTTCAAGTTATATTTGCGAGGCCGGATGAAAAGGATTTTACGAGATGGTCGGGTGTGATTATCTTCCTTTACGGATTTGCGATGATATAGTCCACATAAACCTCTATTTTCTTTATGCATCATGTCATGGAATAGAGACATCATGGCTCTCTAGTATGTAACAACGACATTGAAAGTGAGCCAAAAAGCTAGTTGTCGATAGCGAGAAGGTTATCGAGGGGGTGATAAAGGCAATTTTCTCTCTATCTTCTTGACAACTATAATTTGATGGTATCAGTAAGCGATTCGACAAATGAGTACATGTCATATTGGGTTGTGTTATCTATTAGAATGTGGATGAAAGATGCAGAAGTCATCTTTGAGGCTGGCTTTGTTTAGATCCGATAATCCACATACTGCGCACCTTCCCTCTAGGTTTAGGCATGAGAACCACATTGGACATCCATTCGGGGAAGTTGATACCATGATAATGCACCTTTAAAGCTATTTGGATAATTTCTTCTTTGACTTTCAAACTCCATTAGGACTTGATCTCCTTAATTTACATTTGGTGGCTTATATCCTTCTTTGATGGGCGGTCTATAAGCGACTATATATGTGGACAATCAGACCATGTCATCATGCGACCGGTGAACACATCCTTAAACTAGATTAAGAGTTGAATCGAGGTCTTTCATTTGGTTAGGGTAAGATCATTCCGATTTGGATTTCCTTGGGATTTTACGGAGTTTCAATATTGGCGATGGTTTGGTTTCGAGGTTGGGTTTGGGTTTGGGTTTGGGTTTGGGTTTGGGTTTGGGTTTGGGTTTGGGTTTGTCTTGACCCATCCTTTGATCTCTCTGGAACCTCAATGTCATCTATCTCATCTTGATCAATCCCCATCGGTTCAAAGTCTAGTTCTACATCAAAGTCATAGTCACTATTTTGATTTGGCAACTCATTGATAAAAGCTAAACAAAGCATAACTTTGGAGTCCTAAAATAAAAATGCTTTTACTTAATATTTGGGCTGTTTAACATACAAAAGTATCGGCATAAACAAAAGTAAATTTCTAGCACTAGCAACAAAAAGTAGCGATTTGATAATATATACACCGAGGCGGGAGGACTTTCATCCTTTTTACCCTTCTGAGTGATCAAGGAGTCTTTGCTCAATTATCCAGTCGGTCATTGTTGGCAATTTGTGATGATCCTTGGTTGTTGTTTTCTCCTCTTTGATGATGGCAGAACTAAATCCATATTAAGGGTGACCCTCTTTCCCTAGAACATCAATCTTAGCCCAATTTATGAAAGGGATTGAAAGATGGTCTCTGTGTGGTCAACTTTCTTTCCAATGATAGCCTCACCCTCAGTAGGTGCTAGGTAGAACATCTTTGCAAATTAACTTTGAACCTCTTGGAGGAAGTGCTCATTCTGAATCTTTTCTTCCTTGGCGGGAAAGGGGCGCTTCTCTTTTGTCTTTAACTAAATTAACCTTTGGCATCAGCAGGATTGACAAAGAGGCAGAAATCTTTCTTACAGATTTCTTAAAGCACCCTCGAGTGAAATTCGATTATGAGGATAGTGGATAGATGAACCGGCATATGCTTATACAAGTATCTACGCTTTAATCCATGGAAGTAGTCTAATCAACTTTCCCTATCTAGCTAGGTATCTGAATTGGACTCTTAATTCCTTCTTTGATTCTTTCCGACCATTTTTCTTGGCGAGAGCCCGAGTTATCATCTCTTGATGGGCGGACATTACTTTGGGAGAGATTTTTAGGTTTGAAGGTTGGTGCCCCGATAGATCGATAATGAGTGGTGCTCACTTGAATGCTTGAAAACAAGCGATGCTCAACTTCTTCATTGAGGTTGATCAAAGGCATATCTCCATTCATATGAGCTAGATACTACGGTTCGACATTAATACTTACAGATTACCATTGATGATGTATTTTAGCTTGTTGATGAAGTATGGATGGAATTTGCTCCGCCATATGAATTCAAGTCTTCCCAATAATAAATTGTATCGATGGTGATGTTTAACACTTGGATTGAAATGTGGAATATATGTGGACGATCTCCACTAGAAGCTCTTTCTCTACCTTGTCCGTCGAGATCCATCAAAAGGCTCTTATGACAACATGGTACTGCGAATTGGTTTGAGTTGATTTTCATTCTTTCCAAGGTATCATAGAGACGGATGTTCAGGAAGATCCTCCATCTATCAATACCCCCTATCACATATCTTGAGGATATCAACGCTATATGTAGTGACTTTTCCTTTTCTTTGGTATGTTATCATCCGTGAAGGATATCACATCACATTACTATTGAGGATGTGATCTACCAAATAATGGAATTTTTTTGTATCCACACGTTTTTGGCGGTGAAGCTTCTTCTAGGACTTGCGTCGAGATTTTTACAATGATCATCCGGGATAATATCAGATCAAAGATGGAGATTTTCACTGGGAGCTTCTTTTAAACGTTGAACCACTTTTTCTTCATTATGCCCCCATTTTGTTGAGGAATTACGAAATCTTCTCCTCGGATATTTTCCTCGTGGTTTTGTATTTGGTTTTAATACCCTACAGGTTAGGTATTAAGGTTACCCTTAGGTAGGTTAGCAATATAAAAGGTTGATCCTTTCCCATAATTAGGATCAAATGGTAATAGGATACTAATGGTTAAAAACATTAATGGTACCAATCGGCAATCCTAAGCTAAGAATTTTGCTATGTCATTCCTCCTTGAATTACGAGGATCATGTAAGCGATGTCTCCTTTATAGGAAATGATAGCTACCATTTCTTTCAAACTTAGGTTAGGGAGGAAAGATATCTTCTTCTTCGGGGAAGGCATTGTTATTTACCATTTGCAAATCACCACTCTCAATGAGATTCTAAATTAGGTGTCGGTGCCCAACAACCTTTTGTGTCATGACCGGGGGTGTTGGAAAGGTATTGGAATATTTTAGTTGCCAAGAACCTCTAGATCGGGGGTCCATTGGAGATATGATTATGTGATCTTCCTTCATTGATCAATATTTGTAGAATCTCTTCCCTTGATTGGTTTAAAGGATAGGGTGTCTCTTAGCTACAAACTCTATAGTGCCCCCAAAATTGGGTCTTTTGAACCTCGAACTTGAGTGCGTCACGATACATTAGAGTTCATACATTACATAACTATTGCGGAATATACATGCATACATTGTTCATTTTAAAATAATGCTACATAATTTCCCAAGGTTTCGAACCTTAACTTACATACAAACCTTTAGATTCACAAAAGCTTTACATAAATAACTTGCATCAAATAACTAAATAGTTAACATGCATAACACTCTAATCTTGTCATTTGCTTGTGTCTCTGTCTTTCCTTGAACATTCGTCTTAATCTAAAATTTGTTATCATAATATAGCAAGAGTGAGCAACTACTTTGCTCAGCAAGTTTAAATCTGATAAAAGATATATCATGATTGAAAGAAAGAATAAACTTTCGATTTTTCAACAATATAATAATTGTGAAATGCATGAATCAAAGTTTCAATAATTGAATTCTTGAATCAATAATGTTGGGTGGTTAACAATGACCATAAAAAAATTTAATTTAACCTTATGGTAATGAAGGTGATCGACCTTTCATACTTAGATGAACATATGCAACATGCACTAAGTGTGAATCAATAATCAAAGATGTGGAATAATTATAAATAATTAAACCACTAGCATGCTTAAAACATAATAATTGAGTTTGAGTTAAGAAACTTGTCTACAAATCGATTCACAAATGAGGATCTAATTTAATCTCTTATAAAATACCTATAATTTAGAAGATTGATCTTTCAATGGCATATCATATCTCATCTCAAAATACAACTATTCTTAAAATAAATTATCTAACACTTAGTAGTATAGTCAAACATTAGATAAATCCTTAACTTAATAGCGTCTTTTGATAATATTTTAAATCACTTTAATTCATCATCTTAAAACTTACATTCAATATTATTAATCACTTAATAATATTTTATTTATTAATAATAATCACTTCATAATATCTTAATCATATCCAAATATTATTAACCATTTAATAATAGTTTATTCATTTACAAATATTATTAATCATTTAATAATATTTTAATTTGAAATATTATAAATTACTTAATAATATTATAATATAATATTATTAATCCTTTAATAATATTTTAATTATTTATTAAATTCATAAATAATTAATTTTAATTGTTTACCCTTCTACTAACTTATTTAATAAACCTAAAATGTCATACTTGATAACATTTCATCAAAAATGAACAAACTACCCTCTAAAATCTTTTTTCCTCCATATCAATGGTCTTTGGTTTTAAAATTTACGTTTTTACTCTTTTAACATTACATTACTTATTCACATTTATCCCTAATTCAACCATTTTCTTGAAAATATCAAAATAGTTCAAAATTCTTTCTTTTACGGGATTGAATGATTATAGCTCCCTTATCAACATTTTTTTGGAATTTTTAAAATTCATTTACAATAGTAAATGAATTTCAATTTTCATAAATTGAAATTTTGTCCAAATATTCGAAACTATCGGGGATGTTCTAGTTATGTATATGTACTTCATGTAAGAATTTCACAATTTTAGAATTACACACAAAGAGTTATTCAAGTTCACTTTTAAAATAGTATTTTCTTGTAAAATCCATAACTTTCATTCTACACATCCCAAAATGGTCATCTTTGGGCCGGGATCTTCATAACTCATTATATTATTATACCAAATTTTCCGAGAATTTGTAAAGCACAAAAAGTGGGACGAAACAACCCCTGCAAGCTGGCGAGGAACTTGTTTTCAAGTTTTTCTATTTCTTTACAATCAGGCAGTTTTACCAAAACAGCCACCTGTAGCTTGCACGGTCATTATTTGTTAGTGCTACCACTTGGGTTTAACAACTAACTTACATATCTAACACCCCCTCTTTGACGGATCACAAAAGGACATAGATTTCAAATGGTAGTTAACGAAGTGGAAAGAAATTAGGATTTTCTAGTCCTTAGGACATAGTTTCCTTTTCTTTCCTTTTGATCCATATTCAACACTCAATATCATGTGAATCAAGAGTTTTTGAGGATAGATCATTAACTCTTTCTTTCATCAAAACTTAAAAAAAGAAAGAAATAAACTTGGTTAAGAATTATTATACCTTGTTCTATGTGCTACCTTCCTTGTTCTACCAAAGTAGTCGATAAACTTTGGATTCATAAAAGTTGAAACCCTCTCCTTTGCCTTAGAACCCCCTCTCTCTCTCTCTCTCTCTCTCTCTCTCTCTCTCTTTTTGCTATGTTTGGTTTGTATATATAAAAAGCCACAAGAAATACAAAAGGCAAGGGCATACCCAGTCTATAGTTAATTCATACATTAACGGACCAATAGATGAAAATACTATAAAAAACTGAGCTAGTGTAAGACCCCAACTTTCATGAATAAAGATGAATTTTTTTTAAATATCATTTTGAATATTACGGTGTGAATTTGTTGTAATGTTATAGTTGTGGCAAATATTTATAAATTTTTGCGAGAAGCAAGGCGAGATGTTATAAAATATTCGATTGGTGGGGAATATTACGTTTTAACATGGAATATTAAATGCGCCAGCACAATCATTAATTGGACCCCTGGCAGAATTATTATCGAGAGTTATAAAGCGATAGAAATATCTTTTATGAAAATAATGGCGATAGTTTCTTGAATTAAATGTCAAATTACCCGGTAATAAAAATACAATAATATCATGGTTGCATAGTAGCACACAGTTTTGATTATTGATGCTTACGTGAGAAGTCACTTCAGTTATACTCAATTATTACTTTCTGATAATTGCTACATAGTATCTCCGTTATTTGATTTAATTATTGTCAATATTTTATATTATTAAATCAATAATTGAGATGAGTTATTCACATTATATTTTCATAATTAACAATGTCTAGAAAGTTTTTGTCGAGGCGGGGTTTGGTCACCTAATTACGGCATGATATGGGAAATCCTTATCAAAAGTCCCTTCTTTCACGTGAGCGATCGATTATTAATATTGCGAGTTAAGAAAATACACACGTACAATTACTTAAATACTTGACTTACGCGTTGGTTTACGTAACTTTAATTCTTATGGTTCGCGTTCCTACAATCTAAGTTCTGCGACCAACTTCCTTTCTGGGTTAACGGCTTCATGACATCTGGATATGTCTTACTCAATCGTTCATCATCTTTGATGATTTACATTCTTATCTTCTTCTTATACTTTCCTAGGACTCGGCACACATCGTGTCTCTGCTAGTAGTCCATATGGTACTTTGGTGGTTTCCCACAAACAACCAACAAACAAGTTCCCGTCTCATCTTACTGCCCCCACGATGAGTTAGATCGGTTGCGATTTTGTATAAACCTTAGCGCTCTCTGAAGGAATTGTTTAGTGACTCTATATGTCAACCATTAAAGGTTACGATTGTACTATAACCTAAATTCATCTTAACTTACTCGAACTATTAAACTATAATGTTTGTTAAGTCAATTCTTATTCCTTATGGCTTTACGGCAGCTAAATGCCATACCTCAGAGATTCATTCATCCTAAATCTAAATCATACAGGTCTTTTGTATACTTGACGATCATTCAATATTCATTCTACGCATATATATAGCGTTAAGCATTTTCGTTACCTTATTCTTATCTCTGACGTCCGGTTCATTCGACTGGGCGTCCTCGAGATTATAAACATTAACTAAAGCTTCTTTCGTTATCGTACTTGTCTTTGATTCGACTTCTTCACCCATCACAGATTTAATGCGATCTTCATTACTTTACGGTTCGAACCATACACGCAATTATAGGTCCTACCCGTTTAATATTAGCGTACACTTAACCTTTCTGACGGTTGAGTGTTCAGCGCTTACATTTCATTCTAACATTCTCATCAGAGACTTACGTTCGGCTTTCATTAATTATACTACTAGTTTTCCTACGGCTTTCTTGATAACTCAAATCTTACTTACTACTTTTGTCAGCGTCTAAATCATACAACAGGGTATACTTAGAGCGTTAGCCCAGCGAATCGATTTACGAGAATAGTTTACGTATTCAACGTTCACGTTGCTTGTCTCTTAATCTCTCATTCAACCTTTACTCAAGGTTTTAATTGCTTCTGATTGTTATCCATCCCATGAACCCCATGTTCATTATTCTTTCTTAATGTCGAAGCCATACGGATCATTGTATGCTAAGGCCCGATCGTTCATCGCAACAACGTTGCGTTCATAGCGATCTATATGCTTTACATTCATCTGCATTACTATGACATAACTGAAATGTTATTCATTACTTTGGTCACTCAACGTCTAAGGAATCACAATCATAGCAATCCCTCACGTTCGTTTATTGCGACTACGGTGCCCCCCCCATGTCGGTTAATGTAATCGTAATTACATTCTTTTAATCTCGTTTAATCTTTTTACGTTCAACCTTCATTAAAGGTTTAAAACACTTGATTAAGTGTTACATTAGTTGAACATTATATTCTTATTTCTTTCTGCACATCCCAGAAATTGAGCAATTAAAATCTCATTTCGGCATTGCTCCGACTTCATGCCGTGATTATATTTCACCTTCAACACTTGATTCTTCTTGTGCTTGGACCACGAGTTAGATACATGACCCTCGACTGTGACTGCTGGCTTTCACCATTCTAGGCATGGCGGCGTGTACTTGGTGCCAAGACCTTCTTCCCGAAAATTTTTCTAAGTCTTTGGTGGATTACGAAGCGCGTCTTGAAATCTCATAACTTCTTCGTTATAACTTCGGGCAGAGGTCATTCCAAAGCCATTTCCTTACGTTATCTAACGTGCTTCCGATTACCCAGACGAACTTCGTTACGAATCATTAACCTGCCTTATGATTGGATTAATCTTCACCTTTCGTTCATTTTAACGTTTAACGTTTTTTGTTTGTTAAATCTAGTAATTGATTCATCCGAACTTCGGAACTCGTTCGTTCTTAGTCTATAACTCACATTTTATACATTCTCTTACATTCTTTATGAAACCCTACACGTTTGGGTTCATTTACTAACTTTCAAATTCTCGTTCATCTTTTACGAAAATTTTGCCATAACTTTGTTATAGCTTAACTTTTAATCCGTTCTTCATGAGCGTTTCTAGCGTTCTAACCAAGCAATAAGCATCTAACTTATCTGCGATGGTTTTAAACTTATCCATCAACAACAATTATACTCTACGATGGTTTAAATTTGTCCATCAACAACATTCTTGATGTTCTTAGCGTGTTCTTCATTTTTTAATCGATATTTTGGATTCACGATTTTACTTTTCTTGGAATTTGATGTTATAGAACATCATTTCCTTACTTAATTCACCTACTCATTCATAAGATTCATTAGGATCGCTCTCAAAATCCTTCTGAATCTTACACTTCCTTAAGAAATTTATAAACTAAATTCCCTAATTCTTAATTCTTTATTTTCTCATGAATTCAACCATATGAATTCATTATTAACTAATCTACTACTGATCTTCATCAAGTTATGTTTTTTAAACATATTAAACTTAAGAAAAATTAGAAGAACTAAGGTTGGGATTCTGGATTCTTCTTTAATTAAAGCTCAAACCAGACAAAGCGTGCATTAGAGCTAACTTTTCTCTTCCTTTTCCTCTCTTCTCCCATCAAAAGTCTCTCTCTCTCAAGTTGTTGGATTTTCAAAATCCCAAAACAATGAAATGAGCTCTCTATTTAAAAGAAAACCAAGGCTGGGGAATTTTGGTCATTTTGCACCCTTAACCTCCTTACTATTTCTTTTTCTTAGCCACCAAGTTTACTTGGTGGCCAAATGTCTTCCCACCTCCTTAGGTAGCTTCCTTGGAAGCTTCACCCTTCAAATCTTCGGTTTTTAGGTCAAACCCAGATTTTAAAAACTACGATTCTCGGAATCAAATATTTTGGATATTTAAATCTTTCCTTCTGGAATTGAATATTACGTATTCTTGGTTCAAAAAACTGAAAAATGCTTTCGGCATTAAAAAGCGTTTTCCTTCACGTTTTACCCTAACGTAGCTAAGCAGTGAAAGTACATAACATTACTTTTTTAAATGTCATTTTATTTTACTCAATTTCTACCGTTTTCGAGAAAAACTTTTATAAACTTACTTAACATTTCACGATATATTATTGTCAAATCTTTTGCGAAATGTCATTCGACATCTAGAACTCTCGGAAAGGCTTAGGTTATTCAAACCCTAACCCTTAGGGTTTAAATCGAATTGAATAATGCCTATTTCGTCTTTTCCCGAAATATCTTGTTCTGGAAAAATTTTATTTTAAGTCTTAAAAATTCTTACTCGTTCGGTCTGGCTCGTGGCGAGAATCCTCCCGATTAATAATCATTCTAGGTTATAGAGCGATTAATAAACACATAACACATATTAGTATTAATAAAAATTCATTTTATTAATAATTAATTCTTTAACTCTTAAATTACAGACAATCCAGGATTTTAGGGTTGTCACAAATGTCAGATGAACTACCTCATCCATAACCCTTGGTATCAATGCGTTAAGGGTATCTACGAGATGGATCTACACCCGGCGAGAAGCGAGCCCTAAAGCGAGAAGGCGGATTCATCGACTTGCTGAAATTCTACACGTGGAGATGCACTCTACAAAGAGATCTTGGATTAGGTCTCCTCGGATGTATAGATAAAGACCAAGCTCGAGGAGACTCATGGATGAGATCCATGGTAGAGTATGTGGCCCTCACGCATGACGCGGACCCCTACTTATCAAGAAGATCCTCGGAGACGGGGCATTATTGGCACACTCGAAAGTATTTGTGATGATCACGTCAGAGATGCTATCGATGCACGATTCATGGGAATGCTATCACGCCCCTCGAAGGGAACTCCACGATATGAGTTCGCCATGGCCCTTCTCGAATGGGGAATGGGCGTGGGGCCCATCGAGCCCAAAACCCGATGTGGACATCAATTCATATTCACCATGATCGACTACTTCACCAAATGGGTAGAAGCGACCTCCTTCCCCATGGTTACTAAAGAAGTTATCATTGCTTTCGCCGAAACAATGTAGATGCAGCCGATATGGACAACCGAGAGGTCATTGTGGAGACGATGCTAAAACCTCAACAACAAAATGATGGAGGAGTTATGGAAAATTCATCAAACACCTCAACTCAAGTCATCTACCGTCCAAAGATGAATGGTGTTGTTAGGCGGTAATAAAAACATCAAAAAAAGATCAATGCGAGAAAATGTCATGATCACAAGGATGGCTGACCTCTTGCCTCGACTTTATTAGCCTCTGGAACTTCCATCGAACTTCCCTTTGGGGCAACCCCTTACTCATTAGCCTATGGGATGGGCGGTGCTCCCCATAGAGGTGGAAATGGAATCCCCTCGAGATTATTGATGGATGCTTGGTTGAGTGAAGACCAATGGGTACAAAGGCGGTATCACAAATTATCTCTAATAGGCGAAAGGTGAGCCGCGGCTATCTTCCATAGTCGATTATATCGAAAAGGATCGCATGCGATCCTACAATAGAAAAACTTGATTGTGGCGGTTCAAACAACATGACTTGGTTTTAAAGAAGATCATTGACAACCCAAGATCAATCTAAGGAAAATTAAGCTCTAGCTGGGAAGGCCCATTTTATTTGTCAAGGAGGTATTGGCGGAGAGTGCTCTCGATTCTTGAGGAAATGGATGGCGATGAATTTCCACAACTTATCAACTCGGACATAAATAAAAGCGGTACTATATGCAGAAGTTACCATCAAACAAACATCGTGGTTTTGGTCATCAAATCACCCGATCATTTCGGTTTGAACCCTCTCCTTTTTATATACTCTTCTTCCTTGAGGAAACATACACTTCAAGCCGGTGACTGGTTTTACCTTAATTCAAACCTTTCACAATTTGATTTATCACGAAGGCAGAGTTGAACCTTTCACATCTGCGATTTATCACGAAGGCGGGATTAAACCTTTTCACTGCGATTTTATCACGAAGCGAGGATCAAACTTTTCTCGCTTGCGAGTTTGTCACGAAGCGGGATCAAACTTTTTACACTACTGGTTTGTCCCCATTATGGGATCAAACTTTCTTCTCCATGATATAGCTGCGCATGGGATTTACACTTCTCTTTGTTTGCAATTCTTCACGAGGCGAACTAAATCGACGATCTCCTCTTCAATAGAATGCGTAGGCAACCATATGCCATATGGCGGTGCATAACAACAAAAAACAACAACAAAAACATTTATGCCCTTTCTTCACAAAAACAACAAAATCAACTTCTACTCTATCCGCCTTTCACATTAGGCGTTGAACCTCTTACACGAGTTGAACTATGAGACTTGATCTCTCTCTTCAATAGGAATGCGTGGGCGACCATTTATGGTTCAGTTTAACCCCTACGAACAAAAATTCTTGTCTGCAGTCTTTGGGATCGACCTTGATTCACCACATTTCATCGGTTTTAGATCAAGGGATGGAATTAACCAACCTCTTCTCACAAATAGAAGATTCGGTGACCATCTAAAAACTGCGATCGTGCCTCAAGAGCAATACCAACTCATAAAGAATGGAATTAACTAGAAACTTCTCACAAATAGAAATCTTGGCGACCATCGTAGTGCGGTCGATCTCGGAAGGAAGAAACCACCCTCCTCTCCATTTTTCCATCTGATTCAGTCCCAAGACACCAAAGATGGTAAGGGATATCTGAAATCAATGATCCATACGAGAGATCTTGCGGCGTCTCAATGTCCATCTATCAAGGATAAGTTCGAATGCATCAAGATCCTGAGGCCTGAAGAAAGCGAGGCAAATATCAAGCAAGTATCGAGCATAACAAAAGTGAATCAAAATATTTTTACCCACATACATATCTTATTTTGATATATACATATATGTTGTACATGACAAAATGGCTAAGCTAATGCATGCGAGGAAAATACAAAGCTATCTACGAGATGCATGTGTATCACAGAACTATCGGATCTAACAAGTATCCCTCTGGCGAAAGGCGAGTATGCACAAAGCTCACACTTGAGTATCTACTACGAGCTAACAGATGAGAGGCTAAGCGCATGGTGGCATAATGCTCATCAATGTAGCACTCATGTGACAAAAATAAAGCTGATCAGTCTCAGGATCTAACTAAAGTACTGCTCTGCAATGGCCATATCCTTGCTTGAATAAGGCGGCATCCGCTCATGATCAATGCATCCTTGGCTGATCTAGCCTCATCCCTCTCTCTAACGGGCGGTATCTCTCTCATCAAAGCTGTCAACATCGCCATATTCTTTGATCTCTATCATAGGTCATCGATGCAAGCTACTACTCAAATGTTGTCTTAGAATCTTGATAACAATGGCTTTTCGGGGTGGAGAATTCATCACAAATCTTTGGCCAATGATCCAGTCAAGTCATCACGATAGGAATGTCGGCCTCCCTCTATAGGCTCCTCATCGTCGGAATCAGTCCCCCCTTTGTGAATACTACCACGGCCGTCGATCTCTGTCTCCGTCCATAGGAATACTGCGAACAACGGGAGGATGGTGACGAAGCCCGGCCGACTCGGTCCGATCCCAGGCATACAACACGGATCTATCCTCCGTGATAAGCGATGTGAAGCGGCGCTAACTCACTTGCCCCCTCAAAAGGATGAAAATCTGGCTGGTCAAGCCCGACACATCACGGCCCGATGTGGTGGTAAGTAATCATGCCCCTCAATCCGGCCGGAGGAGATAATCCATACCCGGACACATGAGTAATGGCTGTAGGGTGGTAAGCCTGAATACCGAACGGCAATATAGCAAATGGATCTTTAATACACACTTAAAAAAGTGACCACGATGCGAGCATACAGCCACACTCCGCGGGCTAAAAGAATGCGACGACATGGCTATATCATGGGTGAAACAAACCCCTCTTAGTCTAAATGTACTTGTCGGTCTCAAGTGTGACATAAACCACACATCTGACATGACCAAGCTACATGAACACTCCTGGGATAAGTGCAGCGGTATGTAGGCTGACCTCGGAAGTCTCTGTAATGATCATCAGAACAATGGTATGACCCTCCACGAGAGCTCTCACTACCATAATAGCCTTGATATCCGGCTCATCCATGTCTTTGTGGCATGAGGCGTATGACAACACGCACAAAAGCGGTACATCCACCACAGGTGAAGAGCGCCAATGGTCCTCCGGTGTCTTTGAAATCCTCGGAATATCGTGCATAGCCTCGAGCCAAATCCGTCAAGCGAACTTATTTGGGATATCACGTGGCCTGATGTGATCTCTTCTGGACCACCTCGCCTCAATCGGGTGAGGGTCATGAAGCGCTCTGCTCGTGTCTCAGAATAGCCAGTATACCTGCAAGGTACACATCCGGTAGCGATATTGTCAACCGTGCATACTCCTCCAAAAGTAGAATCAACTCATGGGTCGAATCGGAATACCTATCTATCAGGTCACCCAATGCTCCTAGCATACCCTCTACAAATCCTGTGGGACACACGAAACATCAGCGAGGTCATAGTATACTCACGAGAAAATCATCTCCCGATCACCATGTCGATGGTGATATACTATCTACCATGAGGGCATACCAAATACCACCAAAAATGGTGGGGTATGATCAATCTGACTAGCTGTAGAAGAAGACATACATGCAGGTGGTCGTTAAGCCAAAAGACCATCAAAAGGTCAATCTTGAATATCTACTTGGACATATATACATATACATAACATAATAACATGCATGATACAATAGATGTGTTAATATGATATAGGAATGGAAAGCTGTACATACATTCCTAAGTATATCATCATCTAATACATCTACAATACGGCTAAAATACGAGGAAATAGGGTGAAATTACCCAACATCTATGAGAGGCCTATCGAGAAGATATAAGCGAGAATGAGAATGGTACCTACCGGCCCATTACTTGAGGCCCTATCAAAAGAGATAATTTGAAATACATCGAGGAAAAAGTCGATGGTGCCGATGTCTGCATCGCCGATCTTTATCACTTGATGTAACTCCTCACGAGTCATTTGGATGGATCTCTATCTGAGGGATGTCGGTAGAGTACAAGGAGGATCTGCATAAGCAAAACCATATGGGTCACACGAGGGGCCGGCGCCCAATTTGGAAGGATCAAAAATGTCTACCTCACAAAGGATCTGCCGAATCTTGCGAATGAAAAGATGTATAGGATCCAAATTGCGGTCGATCTATCGATTTGTGTCACATAGTCGGATCTCACGACACTGAGCTGTAATCGTCATCATCACGGATCTCGAACCATATCCCCATGAGGCTGTGTGGCTCACAGTGCAGAGCTCCCAATAAATGCGAGGATCCTGCCAATCTTGGAACATCTCCACGAGACCGAGGGGGCCCTCGACGACAATGTAAAGCAATCGATCCCCCAACAATGGGATGTCAATGATGAGTGGCTAGCTGAAATAGGCCAATAACGCTGGCGAGAGGCAAAGATAGGCATACTGATCTCTCTGTGTAGTACTCTTGATAGCACACTCTCTAAATGGAGCTCCATCCTCCATACATAAAAGAGAGAATCCTGCGAATTGAAATAGCGTACTCTACTTTGGTGGTACCCATCCTCAAATCAACTCATAAATGCTCTCTAGAGTAGGGAACCCGGTGATGACATCGGCTATTAACAACTCTAGTTGTGGCGACAATGAGTGAAACCCTCGACAGCAGGGACCTCACTTACGGTATGGAATGATGCCATCTCCGTCCTTGTGGATAGGTGTCTAAACCTAACATGCTCACAGGGGCGCCAAACGCAGGAAGCCTCTCATAGGCCCAAAGCTGCTTAACACAAAGGCAAACATCTGCTTACATCGATCAACACTCTTAACCTATACATGGGAAAAGACAAGAGAAACACTCTCGCGTGAAATGGGTAGAATCCCCAACCGCGCCTCGGTCAAGCCCTGATCGCATCGCATTCCCACGAGGAAGTAGGCAAAGGTATAGGAACTAATTATACTCTCCCTATACGGTCCCGCGTGTAACCGAGTGGCGCTGATCAAAAGCGAAGGACACCGTAGAGGAATTATACGCTATAAGCGATCCCTAATGATCGCCAGGGAACAATCATGCAGAAGAATGCGATCCCGACTCTCACATCGCCGGGTATGGGCTCACTCAGCGGCTTTGTTCGCAGCATCTACACTCAAAGGACCCGTCGTCGAGCAGTCCACGCCCCTTGGCGCCTCCGCGGGAACTCCCAACAAAAAGGATCGGCGGCGGTGGGGGTGATATCCGTCGGAAAGCAAACATGGCGCCCCTCAAACTCTATACCTGATGATAAGCGCCAATCCATGGCGTCATCATCAACTCACGATCCGACAAATTAGTATTTGAATACGGGTGAAACCAACTCTACGATAATGCCTGAGGTAACCCAGGGCAGTGATGAGGTGGTAGAATGGAAAGAACATCCCAAATCCCGAGCCATGGGCCCCGATGCGGCTACGTAGATCATCATGCAAAGCCCTAATACATAGAGTGGATGCTAAACCCGGTTCCTGAAGAATTTGTATGAGGCGGGAACCTACATCAAATGCGAGATCAACATCCAGAATCCTTGACTCCTCATCAGCAGGAAATAAGAGAAGATTAAAGATCTAACTTCATACCTCGTTTAGCGTGCGGTATCGCACGAAGGATGCCTACTCAAGTCACCCTAGAAGATGGGTTAAGCCACTTGAATACTGGCAATTCCCTCTTGAGGAACACATCTGATGAGGGCGAGGAACCTCGATCGTTACATCCTCCTCCTCGTCCTCAACATTGGCACTTCAGCTAGAATGGGGCGTATCACTGCACCCTCCACTCAAGCAGCGAAATTGCGTCGTGAGCAGCGTTGAGGCTCTTTAGAAACTCTCCTCAAGTACACCAAAAGTGGTCTGCATGGGCTAGCGCTCATTGATCCGGATCCATAATATCCCGGACAACAAATCTCCAAATCACCTCATAAAGGTGTGATAAATTCTTATGGAGCTTTTCAAAATGCATTTTTATGATTACATACATGCATGGTATTTTTTAACATCGTCTGATGGTGGAGAGTTAAAGTGCATGACTATCAATACCTACATTTTGGAAAATTTTCCATAGCCCCTTTGTAAATGGGACTATCCACATGCACACATAGGCATGACTAGGTGGCATTCAGTAGCACACCTATACCGCGATCATATCCATCTACATACATTAATCACATCCGCGGTAAAAAAATCCGTAAGTGTAGTCTAATTACGAGATTATTTTGTTTTCTACCATTACTCATTTGTCCTCGAGATAGGATAAAAATAACAATAAAGGTGCCAATTGGTATTTCAAAAGTTAAATTTTTCACATCATTATATTCGCCATGGTTTAATACTAACATTTGTTATGTTTAATATTTTTTATCAAGTCATATCGTATCGTGCATATTCACTCGTGTCTAAATGCATTTCATGTGATAAGTCATTTTTTCAATGAATAAGCCGGAAAAAATACATCCATCGTTACTAGGGCCCGATGAAAACGCTTATGTTGAGTGGCGAGAATATGTGAAAGTTGCGAACTTCAGCTGAGATCTGAAGAGAAGCTCTCGATTT
>JAINUU010000088.1:0-62006 GCA_020205605.1 Panax ginseng
ATAACTTTTACTTTGTGTGATTAGTATCATTATGCTTGGTGATTTCTTTTGTTATTCCGATCCTTATTATACTCGGTTAGTTAAAATTTTGATTTCTATACTCCATGAAATTAGTGGAATATTCTTGATATTTAAGCTTCATCAGTGTCTTTTTATGGAAATATTCTTACGAGCATTCTTGAATTTCTTTGCCTGATGTCGTGTTGACAATTTGGGACGTTATTAGAGTTCTGAATAAATTATTTCTTGAACTTGTTTTATTAAATTCTTATATCATTGTCATCATCCTCATGTTTATATTTTGTTGAAAGTCATCTGTAGCTGTGAATTGCATATATGGACTTGGTATGATTATGACCGGGGATTATTCGATTGTAATCATGGTAGTAATATTCTGAGATGATGTGGTAAAAATCCTCATTGGCGTAGTGGATTGATGGTGCGTTGTTGGCATGATCATGACCATTGATGAATACCTGCGAATATCCTTGGCGCGTAGTGCATGTATAATTTGTGGTGCATTGATCTTAATGGATATCCTTGGCGTGGTGTAGGGATGATGTGGATTATTTATTAAAATTTGAGTCGGCGATAATAGTGATGGAAAACCTTTTTAAATCATAAAAGATAGTAGATTTTATTCTCTACTTGACTCTTTTAATGGATTATTTGATGTTATAGTAAAACTTGATGTCTATTGTATTTTTATCAGTTTAACATTGTTGAGAGACTAATGATAATTTATTCTACATTATCTTAGTCATAATATTTTTTTTATTTGAGCTAGTTGAGCTCACCCTTTCTTTCACTATTCTTTTGGAAATGAGAAGAGCGTGGGCGGAATGAGTCGGGGAATGGGTGATGGTCGAATGATAGTATTAGCTAGTAGTCCTCACTATTTTGTTAAATAGTGTGACAATAAATATAATGAGGACTTATTACGAGAGTGGATATTTTCTAGAAGGCGGTATTTATATTTAAACTCATAGTTCTCTTGTTGTATAATTAAGATTGTATTTATATTACATATCATGTATTTGGCGACTCGAGAATTAGTGATGTATACCGATTTTAGGGCGTCTAAGTACCTTTGCATGGGGTGAGTCTCCGAGGCAAATTGGCGGGAGGCTTCCTCACCTTTTTCTCTTGCAAAATAAATTTGTCGAAGCCCTCATTTATAGGAATTTTAGCAGCGGTGTGCAGGCAACCGGGGTGGGCCGAGTTTTTGAAGTCGGATCGCTTGGAAATCACGTGCACTATAATGTCCTCGAACTTTTCGGAAGTGCAATCACAGGCATCCGTTTGTGGTATCTGAGGACCTATTCAGACCGCCGTTTAATCGAGAGTTGTCGATGGCATGGGATTAAAGTTTATCTGAAGTTATGGAAGATGGGTCGATGCCCTCTCGTCTTGAAGCTTCAACTTTCATTCGTTACCCATGATAGTCACTTCGGGATTGGTTAGTCTTGTGGAACATCGTTGCGTAGAGATCTTAAGGCGATGTGATGTAGCATCGTGTTAGCCAGAGATGGCGATATTTCCCCTCCACCGGTGTTATCGGTAGTTAAGTTTGTCATGAGGCCCGTTTTCGAACTTTCTTTGAGATTGGGCTACTTCGCAGTATGAAAGTCCTCATTGTCACCTTTGAGATGTGCTGTCTTACCGATGTTATTCTTAGGATTGGTGTGGTGTATGTCTCATTGTGGCTAGCAGCAAAGTTAAGCTGGTTGCATTTAAAACAAACATTTGCAGAGTTATCTCCTTGAAAGCGCATTCCTTGAGGTTATCACCAATATTGGTGGCTATTCCATGGTTGGGGGGACAAGGCCCCGGATACCTCGGGGTTATCTCAAGATTAATAATCGGTCTTCTCGGTGTGTGTTCCGGTATTGGATCTGCATGCCTTGGGATTATCTCCGAGGTTAGAATTGTTACTCCCAGAGTGTGATGTAGGGTTGATGCTAAACTTCCGGTAGTATCCGGTATGGATTTGAATTGTCTTTCAGGGTTCTCTCTTAAAAGACGAATCTGTCCTCTTGTAATATTAATGATAGTAGTACAAAAAATTTGATGTCTGCAATAGCTTAAGAAAATAGTTTAACACTAGATTATCATATAAAACCACATACATAACAAAATCCCACTTCTACAAAGCTTTCATGGAGAAAATTGGGAGAGAGAGAATACAATTATAACTTTGAAAAGAACAATAATAATAGAGTTTAGATGGTGCACTTGTTTGAAGAAGATGATGGCCGACCATTTTTTGATTCTCGAAGCTTCTTCTTCTCCAATTCTCTCACTTTTTCTTCTTCTCTTCTTCTTCTTCTCTACGAGGTTTTGTTTTCTCCCTAACTCTAACTAAGTACTAGATATCCTAACATTATATAGATATAATATATAATAATTATATAATATAAATATAAAATATATAAGCGATATCAGGTTATAATTTTTGAAATCAAAAGCCATAAAACATTTGGTTAACTAACTAAAAATAACCCATTAATCCTTATGCCTTATTTGGTAAACACAATTAAATAAAAGACTTAATAGGCGTTAGGCTTGTTTGTAATGAATTAAACTCCCATAATTTATTTTTAGTAACTCTTTTGTAGTAAGGTTATTTGTCACACTTTAATTTAATTAAATTAATTCTAAAATAATTTATTAAATCACTTTAACACAAATCAATACCACAAAATTATAATTTTCGATTATAATCATAACTTTATTTAACCTTAACACGTCCTTTTAATTTCTGAATTAATTAAAATATAATAATTTATGTAATCAAAACTTTACAACTTAATAATTAAATTAAATTAACAAAATAATTAATTAATTTCTTAATTATTTATTTAACAAATAGTTAACCAAATTGAATCAAATTTGAATAATTATTTATTTAATAATAAACACATCCATTAAATACTTAAATAATTGATAAATATTTAATATAACAATTAAAAATTACGTAATGTTACATCATTCCCTCCTTACAAGGATTACGTCCTCGAGAATCACTGAATTCAAACAATTCATTCGTCACATCCTATACCTTTGCCTATTTCCTCGAGGCGTGCATATCTTATGCGCTTCATGCGGGAGTTTTATTGAGGCTTGGTTAGGATTACCCATTTTGTTGGTGAGTATTTCTCTTATCGTTTCCCATGTATGGAGTTAGCAGTGTTCTTGATCGCGAGATGTTTGCCTTTGTGTGGGAAGTTTGGGCCTATAGAGGCTTCCATTTTGCATACATGGCGTGTTAGGTTTAGATACTATCCACGAGGGGCGACGATGGCATCATTCCATATTAAGGCGGAAGTCCATATGGTGAGGTTTCACTCATTTAAGCCTCTGTTGGTGTTGTTATTCTGATATTATTACATCAGATTCCCTAATACAGGGAGCACTTGGCCATCGGTTTGAGGATGGGTACTTGTTTGCAGGTGTCAGTATGTGATTTTCCACAGGAGTTCTCTCTCTTTATAGATGGAGGATGTGTTTCTATTTAGGAAGTGTGCTATCGGAAGCACTCTGAGGGAGATCCGTATCTTGATCTTGCCTCCTGCCCGGCGTTCTTGCTTTATTGCGATCTGCCCATCAGCGATATCCCATTGTTGGGGTTGGCGATTTACTGCATTATCGAGAGGGCCCTTGCACTTAAGTGATATTCAGCGTTGGTGGTTCCCACCGCACTATGTGGGCAGGACCCGCGCCCTTTCAGTTCATATGGGATATGGTTCAGGATCCGTGATGATAGCCGGATTGGCTTGCTTTGTGTCAGAGATCCGAGCTTCGTGTGACCTGAGTTGATAGTTTGACCCGATTGCTTGGGTAGGACACATTTCTTTATCAAGCATTTGGGCATAGATCCGTGAGCGATTCGTTTGATCCTTCGACTGGTGGCCCCTCGGATGACCCATTTGGCTTTGCGGTATGAGATCCTCCTTTATATAGACACGACATCCTGTTGATAGAGATCTAGTGACTCGGGAAGAGTTACATTAGGTGGGCGTGATTGATGATGTAGATATTGACACCATTATCTTCTTGATGTGTATTCTTGTTATCTCTTTTGATAGGCCTCTGATTAGCTATTGGGTGGTTGCCCCATTCTCGTATATCTTTGATAGGCCTCTTGTTAGTAGTAGAGGCGTTTGTGCCCCATTTCCTGTATTTTTTAGTTATGCAGAGATGTTGTATATAGATGATGATATACTTAGGAATGTATGTACGTTTTCCATTCCCTATATCATATTGTCATCTATTACACTGTAATGCTGCGTATCATGTTATGCATATGTATGTATTTCCGGACATATTATGGGATTGACCTGGATGGTCTTATGACCACGACCCGTCTGAGATGTATTCTTGACGATTAGCCATATTGATTATAACCCACCATTATTGGTGGCATCAGTATCTTGATGCGTGGTATGACAACATATCACCATGTCGAGACGAGGTGTAATAGTAGATCACTTGTTGCGACATCTTATGACCACATTGATTTTCGGGTTCCCACGAGTTCATGGATTGCATCTGGCCTTTTGGGTATCGGAGAGGCATGTTTTCCGATTTGGGACCGAGTTGACTCCCCTCTTGAAAGAGTATACGATTAACGATGCTTCCTTTGAACGGACCTTACATGTATATGGCTCAGGGGATATGAGTCGATGGTTCATGACCCTCCTTGGATTGAGAAGTAGGGTGATGCGGATTAACTTACATGCTGGCCGCGTTATATCGACATTTTTTTTTTGTGATTTGGCTCGAGGATAGTTACACATGACATTCGAGTTTCACCACCGGAGGATTTTGGCGTCTGGGGGTGGATATCTGATTAGTGTCGAGTACTATCATGTATATATGCCACGGTATATGGATAAGTTGGACATAAGAGTTATCGTGGTAGTGAGAGCTCTCGAGGAGGTCACACCATCGTGCAAATAATTATAGCGAGACTACGAGGTCGACTACATATTGTTGCACTTATCCAGACATGAGTGTTCTGAGCGACTCGGTCATCTTATCACGTGTGGTTTATGTCACACTTAAGATCGATTGACACTTTTAGAGCGGCATTGGTATTGTTTCACCATTTGATATAGCCATGTCAGCCTCCTTTCGACCCGTCGGAGTGTATAGGCTGCTATGTCTTGAGTCGATATTTTAATGGAGAATCAATGATCCGTTTAGCATATTACTTGGTGTTTAGGGGCTCAGCTCACCTGACTTCATTACTCATGCTTTCGGGCATGGATTACCTCCCTACAGGCATTGGTTTGAGGGCATAACTACATATCACCGGTGGTAGTGATGTTGCGGTTTGCCAGGGTTCAGTTTTCATCCTTTTGAGGGGCCTTTGGGCGGCGTTTAGCTTCTCGCTATCTTACGGTGAGAGGATCGATCCGTGTGTATGCTTGTTGGGATCAACATGAGACTTCTTTCTCTGGTAGCCATCAAGGATGTTAGCAAAAGTATGTTACGTGGATGGAGATAGAGATTTCCTCATTTGTGGCGATATCCACGATGCAGATAGTGATTGAAGCGATGGAGCCCATAGAGGACATTGATTCCCACATCGAGGAGAAAGCTACTTTTACGATTGCGACATCTCCTTTAGATTCTCCTAATCTTAGCATTGTTGTGATCACGACATTTGACATAGTACTTTGATCAAAAGTCTTCATTTGATGACCTTGAGAGAGACCGGGCTAGATCCTTGATGTTCATAGCCCTTAGCGGTTGAGAGCGAAATTACTGTTAGAGAGATAATGCATTAGTTCGTAGAGGCATGCCATTGTTGTCGAGTGGGATGAGGCTAAATCGGCCCGAAGATCTGCGGTGATAGTGGGCGGGATAGTGCCATATCACACTAAGGGATGTAACCATCGAGGATAAATCTTTGTAGTGAGGTCCACTTACCACTAGCATAATCGCGAGATGAGCACTTAGAATTGATGAGCATATGGTTACCACCATGCGGATGGATGCATATCTGTTGGATCATGTGAATACCCTCGTCTGAGGAGACCACAACCGCCTCCTTCTTACGAGAGGGATGCCATGTTGGGCTTATTAGCTCGCATATACCACGACTTGTAGATGAGCATATTTTCACCCTTACAGACTAGCGTATCCATTTTGTCTTGTATAGTTTACATTATGTATATCAAACAACATTATATATAGCGAAATATATTTTGATCACTTCCCTTTTAGATATGCTCTTATACTTGTTTGATATTTTGCACCTTCTTGAGTTGTGATCTTGATGTATTACGAATTCCTCTGGATGGATGGACATTGAGTTATCAATGGATAGTTGAGAATGGATCATTGATATATGTGTATCCTTACAATCTTTAGTGTCTTTGGGAATTTGGTTTACGTATGGAAATATGAGAGGAGTGTGGCTTTCCTCTACGAGATTGTAATGCTTTCCACGGATGAGTAAGTGATAATTTTATTTAGGAGAAGCCTAGTTAATTCCATTTCTTATGGATTGGTGTTTAACTCTTTGAGGCACAGTATTTTGACTTAGATGGTGGCAAAGAATCTCTATTTGAGGAGAGTTAGGGTAATTCCACCCCTTTGGTTTGAAGCCGAATGAAATGTAGTGGATTGAAGGATGATCGATTGCAGTTGACAAGTGTTTATGTTTTGGTAGGGGGTGAGATCAGATCATGAATGGTACATCTATGTACTCCTATTGAAGAGGAGATCAGGTTTGCGTAGTTCGAACCTGGTGTAAGAGGTTCAACGCTGTATGTGGCAGGAATGGTGTAGGAATTTTCTATTGTTTTTTTTGTAAGGGGAAGGGGGTAGAAATGTTTTTGTTGTTTTTGTTGTTTTTTGTTTTATTGCAGTAGGCCATGTGAAATGGTTGCTATGTACTCTTATTGTGAGGAGATCGGTCGGCGTGGTTAGCCCCTCGGAGAGCGGTTGAAAAGCATGATCCCATGTGCGGTCGGGAATTGCGGGGAAGAAAGTTTAATCCTAGGTTGAGGATAAACTACGGTGTGAAAGTTGGATCCCATGTTTTGGGGTAACAAAGCTATGTGTGAAAGGTTCAATCCCTAGATGGGATGATGAAGTCGTAGAAAGCCTTGATAAAAGCCAGGTACTGTTGGCTTGAAAATATGTTTCCACGAGGGCAAAGTGTGGAAAAGAGTTATATGTGGTAAAGGGTTAAAAAGAACCAAAATGGCCCGGGTGATACGATGATCTAACACCGGGATGTTTGCTTGATGGTCGCTTGGACGTAGTCTTAGTTTCACGGTATACGAGTTGATGAGTTGTGAAATTTCGCGCCATCCATTTCTTGCAATCACGAGAGTGCCTCTGTTAATACTTCCTTGACAACAAATGGGCCTTCGGTTAGGGGCGAATTTTACCTTAGATTGATCTTGGTTGTCGATGATCTTCTTCAAAACCAAGATCATGTTGTTTAAAGCCATAGCCTTGGACTTTTACATTTTAGGATTTGGCGATCCTTTGTTGATATCTTGACCATGGAAGATAGTCGCTGGCTCCTTTAAGTCCATTAGAGACAATTGGTGATACATCTTGTACCCATTAATTTTCATCATTTGAGCATCTATCAACACTCACGAGGATTCCATTTCTACTTCTATGGGGAGCCTTTGCTTCCATCCTATGGAGTTAATCGTGGGGGTTGCCACAGTGGAAGTGCGCATTGAGGTTACGTAGGCTAACGAGTAAGAAGCGATAAGTCGAGGCCATCCTTTGTGATTGGCGTACATCTTTTGCATAATCTTCTTGATGTTTTTTTATTAGCAACTTCATGACACCATTCATCTTTGGATGGTAGATGATGGAGTTAAGATGTTTGATGTGGAATTTCTTGCGTAACTCCTCGATCATTTTGTTGTTGAGGTTCTTAGCATTGTCTCGACACAATTACCTCACGGTTATCCGTATCGACAAATGACATTGTTTGATGAAAATAATGTTGACTTCTTTGGTAACCACAGGGAAGGAAGTACACTTCTACCCACTTGGTGAAGTAGTCGATCGTGAGTGAAGATAAGCGATGTCATTAGTGGCTTTAGGCTCGATGGGCGAGATAACGTCCATTCCCCACATTGAGAAGGGCAAAGGAGAACTCATATTGTAGGTTCCTTGGAGGCGTGGATAGCATTCCCATGAATTTGACATTGATAACATCTTTTGACATGGTCATAGCGGTTAGCTTTAAGAGGCCGATAATGTCATTGTCACGAGGATTTTCTTAACAAGGAGGGGCCACTCGTATTGTGTGGACCACTGAGACTCCACCATGGATCTCATCTATAAGCCTTTGAGCTTGGTTTTGTCTAAACTTATGGGGAGACCTTGTCCTGCATCTCTTTTATAGAGGGTATCTCCCTTTCGGGTAGAATTTCATGGCAAGTCGATGGATCCGCCTTTTCTCATTCGGGCTCGCCTCGGTGGGTGTAACTCTATCTCATAGGTACTCCTTGATATGTTGATACCAAGGATCTTTGGATGGGAGGTAGCTCATCCAGATACTTCTCTAGCGTAGTTCTCATAAGTTTGGGGCCTTGTCTTGAGAGAAATTGTGACATTTGGCAGTGTGTCCTTTGTTAGAGTATCTGAATCGAGGAGGCCAAAGTTGCTAGCTTGTCATGCAAATTCATTCTGTTATGAGGAATGTGTGAAAGGAAATTTCTTGAACTCTAAAACCATCATAAAACTTGCCAATGGTAGGCGATAAATGTAGCTCTTTGGTTTGATAGATTCACATGGATTATCGACCATTAACTCGAATCTCAAAGGCAGATTAAGCGCTGATGCCCGTTGAGCAGGCGATTTAGCCCCATCGAGGTGACCTTCATACTTTCAATTTTGTGTTGTTGGTCTTGACAAACTACAATTTAATGCTGACGGAGATCACCTGCTCCCCATCTTTGGATACTAGATTATCCGACTCTAGAACCTTCCATATTCGCAGCTCCATCAAAAATACATCTTCCATGTTTGGCGTGTATCATCTTGATGGTGTTGCTAGTATCAATTACTCCTTCATCGAGGAAGTATGTCTCCAAGGTTTGAAGTCCCCCGAAGGTGTGGCGGCGATTGATCGCAAATCCTTGACCTTTGATAAGTCGCGTGAAGCGATGTCAAATTGTTGTAGGATCAGCGCCATCACTAGACGGTAAGCAAATTCAACATAGGGTTGTTGAACACGTACTTGAGAGGATCCACGCGGGATATGAGATGGGTTATGTGACCATGGAGGTAATGATGTAACCTCATGGAAGCCCATGCTAAAGCACAACAAGTCTTCTCAATCAGAGTGTACTCTATCGTCTTCTCAATCAGAGTGCCTAACTTCTTTGAATCTTTTGTTGAGGTAATAGATAGCTAGTTCTTGTCCTCTATCTTCTTTACATCGACCATATACCCATGGCATTGTCCTTATGGGCAATTACATGAATAGGGAACATCATCCACAGGTGGTACCAAAATAGGAGCTTTGACTAAATTTGCTCTTTGATCATAAGGAAGGCCTTTTAGCGATCATCATTCCATTTCATGGAGGAGTTCTTCCTTAAGAGAGCGTGGTGACTAGGAATCACTGGATTTTGGTAGGATCCGGCTCAATCCTTTATGGTGACTAAGAATCACGGCAACTTTCACGATATAGCAGCCAAAAGGCCCACTTAATTTGGATTGACTTTAAGTTGTCTTTACCTGACACATTGAATAAGCTTCTAAGATGGTCTACAAGTGGTCTTCCTCCTTAGAGATTTGACAATGATGTCATCTACATAGATCTCGATCTCTTTGTGCATTAAGTCGTGGAGAGAGCCATCATAGCTCGATGATAGAATTAGCTCCGGCATTGATGAAGGCCGAATGACAACCGTCTATAGCAAAGGTTCCTAAAAGGCGTGATGAAGGTAGTTTTCTCCTGATCTTCCTCGGCTGACCATGATGCGATAGTACCCCACAAAGCAATCGACAAAAGGTACATGCGATTATTGGTAGTATTGTCAATGAGAATGTGGATAAATGGCATGGTAAAGCTATCTTTAAAGCAAGAAGCTTTGTTCAAATCACGATAATCCCGCATAAACTCGCACACTTTCCTCCGAGGTTTAGGCATAGGAGCGATGTTAGATATCCACTCGAGTTGAATCCCTCTTTAATGGGAAGGCGATGAAGGAAAATATCGGTGGAAAAACCCACCATGTCTTCATGTGAGACCATATGTCATTCCTTTGGTTTGGGGTAAGAATGCGAACCAATGCGGATTAACCCAGGGCTTTCCTAAGGTTAGAAGATTGAAGAAGAAGTGGTTTGATCAAGGTTGGGTTTAGGTTTGTCTTCAACCCATTCTTGAATTTCTAGAGGCACCTCAATGTACTCATGTATTTCCATCAAAATTTGAATTCATCTCTACATCAAAATTCTGATCTTTGTGAGAAGAGGCACCATATGTGATACATACATCTATATTTAGGGTCACGAAACAAAATATGCTTTCACTTAGTATATATAGAAAGGGTTTGATGATCTGAAAGTGTTAGCATGTACTAGCAAAGCGGCGACTATCTTGTCTGCGGAAAAAGTAAGCCGGTTATGATATTCTGAGATGAGAAGAGTTCTGTCCATTTTACCCTTATCGACCAATGCAGAGTCTTTGCTCCCACTTGACAAAGCAAAAGTTCGGGTGAGCTACGATGATGGAGAAGGCACATCATCATCCTCCTTATCTCGAATGATGGCCATTACGTGCAGGATGTTTACATTTGTATGTTCGTTATGAGCGATGATCGTATACTTGACATTAATCGAATGACGTCTTGTTGGATTCTTCGTTCCTCCTCTTCCGTGGTGGGATGCGGAACAAGACTTCTTTCACCTTCACTGATCTTGGCTTGGGAAATAACATAGCCATTATCTTTGGTACGACACCTTCTGGGAGGTTATTGTAGACTCGAATTCGAGAGATGAAGATAATCGCCATACATTTGAAATGGTGAAGGAATCTTATGATGCTTATGAGAGATTCCTATGACTAGAAATGGCAGAATAGCCTAGTCCAGGTATCCTAGTTTGACTGGACACTTGAATGGGGTGCTTGATGCCTTGGTGATCTTTACCCAGACCACTTGTCGGTGATGACCCAATGACATCATTTCTTAAGTAAATTTGGCATTACTTGGCGAGAAATCTTGGTTTAGGAAATGGCGTTCAATAGCGTAGTCTTGAGTGTTGCTCTCCTTCAGGCATGAAAATTGGTGGTTCAACATCTAAATTGGCCCGTTGATGTATGGTATGTTGCCATGTGGAGGACACTCCATTTAGGCGTTGCCCAAGTGATAAAGGCTATTGTTGATAATGTATTTGGTATTTGATGAAGGGTGGAGGGAATTCCCGACCATATGAATCCACGGTCTTCCCAAGGCGGGTTGTATCACAGATATCTTGAGTACGTGAAAAGACCGCATAAATGTATGGGCACTAATTTCGATTGGCGGCTCAATTATAGATCAAATTTTGGCGGGCCCCATCAAAAGCTTTGATATCCGTATGGCTGCTCCGGATTCGGTTTAGATTGACATTCATCTTCAACAAAGTAGCATATGGAAAGATATTTAGAGATGAACCTCCATCTATCAAGACTCGAAGCTAGCATGTCACGGAGGACAAAGCGTAATGTCTGACGGCTTACGATGACCCTCCCTTGAGCGGTTTGTCGTCATCGATTGAAGGATATCACATTGTTGTTAAAAATGTGATCAACCAAATGTTGAAATTTTTCCACATCCACTGATTTTGGTAAATAGGATTCTTCTAAAACCTTTAGTAAGATCTTCTGGTGATCCTCGGAAGTCAAGACCAAGTCCAAAATTGAAATTTGGTGTGGAGCTTCTTTTAAGCTTAAAACCACCTTGGCTTCGTTATGACCCATAGTGCGGAGGAATTTTTTAATCTTCTCCATGGGTATTTTCCCCTTTGATTTGATGGTGGACTTCATCACTCGTTGGGGAAGATAAGTGGATTTTCTTTCGACAATGCAGCAGTTGTATGCGAGGTGGATCCTTCACCTTCTCCATAATTCCATGGAACTTTGTGTAAGTTGAGAATAGGATATTGTGCTCTGCATGGTAAGTTGATTGGCTCTGGAGTGGCCACTTTCAAAGGATTGTTGCTTCCTCTGAGTTGAATTGCTGATATTGTGAGTGGTTTGCTAGTCCCATCAGTTTCAGTGGATATAACTGCTACCAATCCCTTCCACTTAGTAGGACAGGTATTCTCACTCTCACGTAGCATAGTATCATCGTTTGCTAGTTGCGGGACACCGTTGTCAATTAGATTTTGGATAAGGTGGCGGAGTGCCTAACATTCTTCTGTGATGTGACCGTGAGAATGGGAGTGATATTGACATACTCCTTGAATTGAGCGAATCACGAGCAGGGGATTAATTGGAGGAAGAAGGGAAGTGATTCTTCCTTCATTGATTAGCATCTGTAGGATCTCCTCCATAGGTTGGCCCAGGTATGTAAATTCCCTTCTATTGGCAAAATCTCAACGAGCTTTGGCATTCGCTCTCTTTGTCACTTTGTCCTCCAGCATTTCATTTTTTGAAGGTGACAAAGGAATATTCATGACAAGAGGAAGGAGACTAGCATGTTCTGGTGACTAGCGGCGTGTTACTTGATCTTTGATAGGTGCGATTACGCCAATTGCTCAATCTGCTTTTGTAGAGCTTTCATCTTACGTTCCATTCTTGGCCAGAATTTTTCATAATCCCATTTGTCAACCACAGGTCTTTGGTGATGCAGGAGGACTCGCCATTGAGATTGGAACTCTGTCCATTGTTCTAATTAATCATGTTGACCTCTTCTTCTTTGTGTTGAGGAAGAGGATTATCTTGCGTAATGTTGATCGGCTTGGTGACCGCGATTTCACCATTGTCTATCAAGTCTTGGATCCCTAGTGTTTGAGGACCAACGATCCTAAGTATCGTGTCCGAGGTGCCCAAACGCAGTAAGCACATTCCGGCGACATTGAAACCCCTTCCATTAGAGCTGTTTGGTGGAAGAAGATCGTGATTTTCTTATGCGTTGTCGGAAAGGTGAATATTCTCGGTGGAGTCCCTAAGGGTGTGAACACTCGAGGCGTTTAATTCCTCCACCTTTTGGCATTGGAGGGATTGAAGAAACTGTGCTTGAAAGGGAGTGTAAATTCTCCTCTTGGATAGGCATATTTTGATTGCCTTTTGACCACAATAGTATCGGAAACATATTCCTCTTTCTTTTTATAGACCCTCAGAAGTTGTTTCCATAATTTCAGTTGGATGTGCTTTCGTGCAACAACTTTAAGAGGCAGCTAGGTCTTGAATCTTTCTTGACTTCAATCCCATCGACCCATCTCCAAGTGTTTGATCATTTCGGGAAAATGGTTTCACCGATGCCGACTAAGACTCTTTCATAGAAAGAGCTTCTTCTATGTCTATGAAGGTCGTAACAATTTTTGATTCTGTCATGGAAGGAATAACTGTGACAGAGGCGCCTCCACCTTTGAGCATACTCTCTAAAAGATTTGTTGGACTATTTCTTGACCTTGGTAATCTGATACCAGTCAGGAGCCATCTGAGGCCGGAAGGCTGTATTGAGTGAGGAAAGCGCGTGCTAGCTCTTTCCAAAGCTATGGATCTTTGAGTTATCTGTCCCTGGTATACCACGAGCGGGCTTCTCGGTAAGACTCTTTTGGAGCAATTTGCATTACAGGCTTCTCGTCCTCTTGCATAAGATCAGAGTTCTCAATAAACACCTTATAATGTGTGTAAGGATCTCCTAACCCGTTATACTTTTCAAAGTCAGGAGTATTAAACTTTTACGGATAATAAACACCGGGGGAATATACGAGTCATCATATGGAAACACTCCCGTGTGCTCGATTCCTTTGATTACACAAAAGGTCTCTTCCATCTGAAGGACTTTCTTTACGATGTCTTGGGTATCTGGATCTCTTATGAGATGGGTGGAATCATGAATTTTGGTGCGTGTCAAACTCTGATTAAAGGTATCGTAATGGCTTGAGTTCCCCACTTGTGTAGAGGATTCGGCATTTATGGGTATCTTTGGACCACAGTGTAGGTGGTGTAGTTCTTTAAGCGGAACATCCAAATCTATAATTAGTTTGTCAAGTCATTAATTCTTTGTGGAAATTGGATTAAGTCGATCCTGTCGGATAGCGACATGATTATTGTAGGCTCATGACCTTTTGGATTTTGACGGTAGTAAGGTCCGATTATTTCCTGTTGAAAGAGATTCATAGTTTAGTCTTTAGGGAATGTGTAAATAGTAACATTGTGACACTCCCAAAATAGGTATACCATCACCCATCTTGGTGCAGTCAAATACATGGTACAAAATTCAAATAAAACTTAATTATACAACATGGTTTGTGAGTTTTTAATACAAATATTGTCTTACAGACAATATTGAACTCAAAATCTGACAAAACATAATCTTAGAGTTTTAATACGAATATTGTCATCTAGACAATATCCACACTCAAATTCAATCTTATTACATTTATAATCACACTATTTCATAGAATAGTGAGGACTACTAATCTTTATCATACGGGTAGTTACTCAGATTTCCCAGGCTAGTCCTGCTACGTTCTCATTTCTTGAAGAGAACAATGAAAGCAAAAGGGTGAGGTCAACTAGCTCGATGAAATATTATGACTAAGATAATGCGAGAATAAATTATGGTGATTGGCAAGCCAACTTGATCTTAAAAGCGATACAATATAACAACCATCGAGTTTAAGCTGCAGCAGTACAAGCAATCCATTAGAAGAAGTCAACTAGAGAATAAAACATACTATCTTTTATGATTTAAAGTTTTTCATCACTTTTATCGCTGAGACTCGGACGCAATAAATAATCCACATCATCAAATCATCCCTACTTTCTGAGGCCGAGAATATTCTTTAGTATCGCGACCATGAATTATTATGCTGCACTACAGACCGAAGATAATCGTGTTTTCATCAACGGTCACGATCATGCCATAAAACAATTCATTTTACACCCTTGGCGAAAGAATCCATAGCCATAATCATACCAAAAAATGTCCATCAATGCACTACAGGGCCAATGAGGGACTTTTTACCACATCATTTGTAACATTACGGTCGTGATTATCTAGGAATAATCCGGTCATAATCATACCAAGTCCATCCCCATACTCTACAGGCTTACAAATGACTTTCAACATAATATAAACATGAGATAATGACAATGATATAAGAATTCAATAAAACAAGTTCAAAAATTAATTTATCCAGGGAACCAATAACGTCGAATTGTCAACATGATACTTCTTTGTGGAGTAAAATTCAAGAATGCTCAAAAAAATATTTTTCATGAAAAGATACTAGATGAAGCGTAAATATCGAGGATATTCCACTAATTTCATGGGTATAGAAGTCGAAGCTTTAACTAAGCGAGTATAAGAGAATATATGGAAGCGTAAATGGATTTTAAATCGCCATGCGTAATCCATAGACATATCATTTCCGCAATTTAATAAGGAATGAATACAAAGGATCATTCACCGTGCATGTGATAATCCACATAGAGCATGTTATTCAACGAATAATAAATAATGGAATAATAAAAGAAATCACCATGCATGCGATAGGACCGCGCAGATAGGTTATTCAACGAATAATAAAGAATGGAACGGGTCGTATGTAATCCACCAGACGGGATGTTTCAACAAAATAATAATAAACGGAACCCGAAGTCATGCGTAAACCGCCTGAGAACGAGATGTTCCAACGAGAATAATAAAGGGCGGAACAGGTTATGCATAAGCTTGACAGGGATGTTCAAGCGAATAATAAAGAATGGAATAACGAAGAATTTCACCATGTATAACGTGCCCGCTGTAGCGAGTTATTCTAACATAATGATAAAGAATGGAATAATAGAAGTTGTCTTCATGATGTGCCCGAAGAAATAATACCCCTTGAGTACAACAAATAACATCCTTACTTTAAAAAGAAGAGTACTCAAGCCAGGTGAGGCGGGGATATACTTTCGAAGAAAACATGCACTAAGCTCAAAAGCTTTCTTAAACTCTAAAGAAATACGCTCGAGATTATAGAAGAAGAATTCTCTCTCTAGAGTTTGGGTGAATTCATAAGAAATAATGAAGGAATGAAGCTTTATTTATAAGTAGAATGGTGAATAATAACTAATTCATGAATGGTCCATATTGATTTATTTTTAAGCAGACGGTCCATATTGATTAACTATCTGCGAGAATACTATCACGAGCACTATACGATACTATGCATAAGAAAATATAATATATTTAATTATTGTCTAATAAAATAAATAACTTTATAAAAGTATTACATTTTATATAAATAGATTTTACTATGCAAAACACTATGCATAATAGAATATAATATATTCTATTTATAGTCTAATAAAATAAATAATTTTATAAAAGTATTTTTGTTTTTATATAAAAGATTTTACTATGAAAAACACTATGCATAATAGAATATAATATAATTCTAATTATTGTCTAATAAAACAAATAACTTTATAAAAAGTATTACATTTTATATAAAAAGCTTTTACTGTTTTATTACATTAATAATACTAATAAACAAAATTTTGATAATATATATACATCAAGTGACTTCATAAAAGACACCTCGATATATTTAACAATATTTATCATCATTATTATAATTTACAATATTAATCGATCGAATTGGATTTCCCAAGAGCGAGGAGGCTTTCAATAAAGATTTCTCTATTGAGTGCGCATGATTAGGTGACCAAACCTCTCATTAAGCGAGAACTTCAGACATCGTTAATATTGCAAATAATAATATTAATAACAAATCGTCTCAATTATTGATTTAATAATATATAAAATATTGACAATAATTGAATCAAATAGCGTGAGATACTATCACGGCAATTCTTGTAGCAATAATTGAACAAAATTGGTGACTTCTCACGTAAGCATCAATAATCAATGTGGGTATTGCTCTATACAACCCGCAGCGTATTCTTTGTACTTTTACTCTTAGAGGTAGGTCAGCAGTTTAACGGTAATACTTAGTTATATTCATAAAAAATATTTTATGTCGTTTTCTCGATCGACAATAATTTACGTTGTAGAGGGTCCACAATGATTGTTCCGTCGTCACGGATATTCTCGATAAAAGAATATTCCCAGACCGATGAAAATTATACAACAACTTGCATACTTTTCAAAATTTATAAATACTACCCATAACTATAACATTATCTCAAATCCACCATAATATTCAAAAAAATATTTTGAGAAAATTAAATATTTATTCATAAAATGCGAGGGTCTCTGATCTCCCTTCCTTATGAAATTTACGCCCTCAAAATTTACGTACGTACACGGTGTCTTAGAAGAGGTGAGGATACCTTGACTTCATTTGATTCTAATTCTTGAGGTATAACCTTTGAGTGTTGAATACGATCCTTCTTATCCAAGATTTTAACACGTATCTCCTCATACGTTAAATCTTACGCTATCCCATCTAGTTCTAATTTAATAGCATTGGTTCGGGTCATCCACATATTTACGTAACATTGATACATAAAAAGCGTTATGAACCACATGACATACTTGGCGGTAAAAGCGAGCCTATAGGCCCTGATTCCTACTCGATCAAAAGGATTTCAAATATGTCAATTAAATCGAGGTTGAGATTTCATCTCTTCGTTGATTCTTGCTTCTAGAATAGCGCCCTCTTGAACCTTCTTCTTCACATTCATCGATTAAGGTGTGTAGCTTTAATGGCTTTAACTTTATCGATTAAAAGTCGATTCTACTCATATATTCGTTATCTTCATGTGGGTCCCTAAGTCTTTAACTCTATCTTCATCATTTATAAGTTATACGAAATGGGTTTTTGTTAACAACATCGCTTTTCGTAAGCATACGATCTTACCTTTCGTAGCGTCATTTCTGACGTTAAGCTCTTCCGCGATGATATTGAATGGTATGATCGTAATCTTGATAGCTCGAACCAACGTCTTTAGGCGCATGTTACATTCATTCGATTTCACGCTCTAGGGTAGGCTAAGAAGTCTTCAAGAATCGTCGGGAAATTTATTAACAATAGAAATATCATTCAAAGCGTGACCCTCATCCAAGACTTGGATAATCGTCATATTGATACCTATCGACTTGCAATAGTCATTCACGGCGTGCGCCTACAAAAGTCTAGCTTGATTGCATTCCACACAGGAAATCAACAATGAAAGAATAGGGGGCTCTTTACTTATGGCTTGATATGATAATGATTGACTTTAGTGGTTTGGTTGCTTGAATTCACATATGAGGTTGGTTAGGAATATGAAAGCTAACAACCTTATGAAAAGCATGATGAGTAGTTAACGATCGATTCCTAAAATCGCATCAAAGGAAAAGTATTTTCAAGGAGATAAAGATCAGCGAATATCGTGAAAGTGTCGATTTGAATCAACAAGATTTATAAATAGTGGAGAGTAACGAAGGTTTCTACTTATGAAGTTTCAACCAATAAGTCAAAGTCTAATTTCTGCGAAGTCAAATTTAAATGTTGAGCACAATCAGAGAGATAAAAAGAATGGGTAGAACGGTATCTAATAAGGTATAGACTTTGCAAATTTATAATTAACTAACCGTGATAACTTCATTCGTGTTCCTTGTCAAAAAAAAATGCTCTCTTTTAAACTATCGATTTTGACTTATGCAGGACATTCTTTAGGCGTTACCATCGGCTAGACTTGACTTTGCTATAGAGGACATTCCACCATTAATTGTTTCATCATTTCTTGATCCATGATTCCGAATCATTACTCTCCGATCCATATCAAATTGGGGGTTGGCTCTTCTCGGAGAGTAATTCGAATTCGATGTTGGATTCTCCCAATTGTTGTCAAAAAGCAAAATCCATTTCATCTATTTTGGCCTTATTGGATGGGACGTCTTTTTCTAAAATATCTACGGCGTCGATCTGGCTTTTACCCAGCCATCCTCCATTCTCATTCGTTTAGTTATTTCTTCTTTTCTTCGGAACTTTGATCCGTAGCATTATTAGATTCGGCTCTAATATCTTATACTACGACAAAAGTGCTTTTGTTCAAGTATCGCACTTTTGGGTAACACAATTTTGAATTATTACATCTCTTTGCTCCCACGATAGTACATGCCGTTCTTGACTGCTCTTCTAACTCATGAATCGATTTATAATTCTAAATTTACGATCATAAAATTCTTCTAATAAATTCTCCTTAGGTTTCTTCTTCTTCCTCTTCTTCCTCTTTTCCTAAGCTCTCGAACTTCTACCTCTGCTGACTAGCTAGGAATTGCAACTATTAGTTCTTCACTCACCACTTAGATATCTCTAATTTCTTCTTAGTATGACATCACATTAACTTTGGTTAGTGATTAAATGTGTCTCAACGGTCTCATTCACTCCATTGTTAACATTTAATTTTGCCATTTTCAAACCACCTTACAAAACAAGGTTAGTTATCATATCACATAATATCCACTATACTACGGTTGACCAATTAAATACCAAATAAACTTAGGTAGGTCATCTTGAAGGAATTCCCGTCTCTCCCTCTAATTCTTATCTCACATCTTAGCGGGGATAATATCCTAAGTTTTGATACCAATGTGACACCCCCAAAATAGGTATACATCACCCATCTTGAGTCACCAAATACATGGTACAGAATTCAAATACAAACTTAATTATACAACATGAGCTGTGAGTTTTAATACAAATATTGTCTTCTAGACACTATTCAAACTCAAAATACGACAAAACATAATCTTAGAGTTTTAACACGAATATTGTCATCTAGACAATATCCACACTCAAATTCAATCTTATTACATTTATAATCACACTATTTCATAGAATTGTGAGGACTACTAATGCTATCATACGGATAGTCACTCGGTTTCACAGGCTAGTCCACCTTCGTTCTCATTTCTAAAGAGAACAATGAAAGCAAAAGGTGAGCTCAATTAGCCCGATAAAAATATTATGACTAAGATAATGTCTGAGAATAAATTATTGTTAGCCTTCAACGATTGTTAAAGCCGTCAATATAACAACAATCAAGTTTAACTTCTGATGGAACAAGCAATCCATTAGAAGAGTCAAGTAGAGAATAAAACATACTATCTTCTATGATTTAAAAGTTTTTCATTACTTTTATCATTTGAGACTCGACAATAAATAATCCACATCATGTGAATCATCCATTACACTTGAGACCGAGGATATTCTTTGTATCATGACCACAATTATTCATGCACTCGGGCCAAAAGATTATCATGTTTTCATCACTGAGTCTGATCATGCCATAAAAAAATTCATCTTTGCATCCTTGGCAAGAGAATCCATAGCCATAATCATACCAAAAAGCTGTCCATCAATACTTTACGGGACGATGAGGACTTTTTACACATCATTTGAAACATTACGGTCATGAATATATGAATAATCCACAGGTCATAATCATACCAAGTCCATCTATGCACTCTGAATACGCAGATGACTTTCAACATAATATAAACATGAGGATAATGACAATGATATAAGAATTGATAAAACAAGTTAGAAATTAATTTATCCGAGAAGCAATAACGTCCAAATTGTCAACATGATACTTCTTTGTGGAGTAAAATTCAAGAATGCTAGGAAGAATATTTCCATGAAAGATACTAGATGAAGAGCAAATACCAAGGATATTCCACTAATTTCATGGAGTATAGAAGTCAAAGCTTTAACTTATTTGAGTATAAGAGAATATATGAAGCTATGAATGGATTTTACGTCCGCCATGCGGTAATCCACTTAGACATATCATTTCCACAATTTAATAAGGAATGAATACAAAGGATCATTCACCATGCATGTGATAATCCACATAGACATATTATTCAACGAATAATAAATAATGGAATAACGAGAAGAAATCATCATGCATCGATAGGCCTTTTATCTGAGTTATTCAGCGAGAATAATAAAGAATGGAACGAGGTCGTATGTAATCCATACCCAGACGAGGATGTTCCAACGAGAATAATAATGAGCGAAACGGGTCATCGTAAACCCACGCATACAAGATGTTCAACAAAATAATAAAGAGGCGGAACCGGTCGTGCGTAAGCGCTTGCAGACGAGGATGTTCCAACGAGAATAATAAAGAATGGAATAACATAAGAATTTCACCATGTATACGGTGCCCGCGCCAAGCGGAGTTATTCTAACATAATGATAAATAATGGAATAATAGAAGTTGTCTTCATGATGACGAAAGAAATAATACCCCTTACGAGTACAACAAATAATATCCCTTACTTTAAAAAGAAGAGTACTCAAAGCCGGGTAGAGGCGAGGATATACTCGAAGAAAACTTGCACTAAAGCTCAAAGCTTTCTTAAACTCTAAAGAAATCGCTCAAGATTATTGAAGAAGAATTCTCTCTCTAGAGTTTCGGTGAATTCGTGAAATAATGAAGAAATGAGCTTATTTATAGAAGAATAGGTGAATAGTAACTAATTCATGAGCGGTCCAGTTGGTTTTACTTTTAAGCAGATGGTCCATATTGATTTACTACTCTGAGAATACTATGCAACACTATGCATAATAAAATATAATATATTCTAATTATTGTCTAATAAAACAAATAACTTTATAAAAGTATTACATTTTATATAAATAGATTTACTATACAAAATACTATGCATAATAGAATATAATATATTCTATTTATAGTCTAATAGAAACAAATAATTTTATAAAAGTATTACATTTTTTATATAAAAAGATTTTACTATACAAAATACTATGCATAATAGAATATAATATATTACTAATTGTTATACAATAAAACAAATAACTTTATAAAAGTATTACGGTTTATATAAAAAGCTTTTACATTTTATTACATTAATAATACTAATAAAACATTATATTATATAAAAAGATTTTCTTGTGCAAAATACTATGCATAATAGAATATAATATATTCTAATTATTGTCTAATAAAACAAATAACTTTATAAAAAGTATTCTAGTTTATATAAAAAGCTTTTACATTTTTATTACATTAATAATACTAATAAAACATTATATATATATATATATATATATATATACATCAAGTGACTTCATAAAAGACACCTCAATATATTTAACAACATTTATCATCATTATTATAATTCATGATATTAATCGACTAGGTGCGTTCCAGGAAAGGGGCTTTCAGTAAGGATTTCTCCTACTATGGCGGCGTATGATTAGGTGACCAAACCTCTCATTGGCGAGAACTTTTAGACATCTCTAATATTGCAAATAATAATATTAATAACCGTCGTCTAAATTATTGATTTAATAATATATAAAATCTTGACAATAATTAAATCAAATAACGTGAGATCTTATACGACAATTCTTTGTAGCAATAATTGAACAAAAGCGAGTGACTTCTCACGTAAGCATCAATAATCAATCTGGTAATCTCTACTATGCAACCCTGCGTATTCTTTGTACTTTTACTACTGAAGTAGTTCAGCGGTTTAACGGTAAAACTTCCATGAGTTATTTACATAAAAAATATTTTTGTCGTTTCTCGATCAGGTAATAATTCCATTAATAAGGATCCACCAATTATTGTCTAGTCGTATAGATATTCCCCGATAAATAGAATATTCTTGACCAATGAATATTATACAATAACTTGCATACTTTTCAAAATTTATAAATACTATCCACAACTATAACACTATCTCAAATGCACCGTAATATTCAAAAAAATATTTTGAGAAAATTAAATATTTATTCATAAAATTAGGGGTCTCACTGAACATGCTATGTCATGTGTCCAGTTTTAAAAATTTATATCACGCAAAGCGGACGTCATTTGTTTTATATCTGAGGATAACATATTAAATTAAATATGTATGTGTACACACTTTCTTCATATTTCTCATTACATGGAGATGAATATGAAATGAAATTAAAAGTAATTGATTTTACAAGTAATTTAAAAATGAGAAAGCGATGAAATTTCCTCCATGTTGGGTTTATCGGTGACCTATCTTAGGTTACTCTCATGGCTTTTTGGCATTAAGGTTCCTAAATCATCATGATTTACTCAGCGGAAATTAATCGGTCTTTATTTGGAGTGAATTTGGGTGGTGCCTTTCTAGAGACTTCGTTGGAATTAGTCTTCCCTCTGAGTCCGATAATCAAACTCTTGACATGATAGCCTCGGGTGGAGGACCACACAACATATATTCACATACTGGCGTGTCTCACTATATGAAAATGATGACATATCGTACTTAATATCACAAGCACATATAGTCACGAAGCACTAAGTCTGATAAAGGTATGCATTACGTGCACATTCACCATAAATGTAAATGCAACATCCACACACTGGCGAGATATGGTTGTGCGCCCCCAAAATTAGGTATACATCACCCGTCTTGAGTCACTAGATCGTGAGTACGGAATTCAAATACAACTTAATAATCTGTTTATGCGTATACAATACGACAAAACATAAAGCTTGTGCGTTTGAATACAAATATTGCGTGCTAGAGTATACAAACTCAAAAAGGTCCTCATTACAATTATTATCACACTATTTCACGAGAATAGTGAGGACTACTAATGCACCATCTAGGACTATCACTCTACATTCTCAGAGCTAGTCACCATTCGTTCTCATTTTTAAAGAAGAAACGGTGAAAGAAAGGTGAGCTCAACTAGCCCGATAAAGAAATATTATGACTAAGATAATGCGAGAATAATTTATCGTTAGCCTTCAACGATGTTAAGCGATAAAATATAATAACTATCAAGTTTAAGCTGCTGTGGAACAATGATCCATTAGAAAAGTCGAAGTAGAGAATAAAATCTACTATCTTTTATGATTTAAAAGGTTTTCATCGAGTTTTATCATTTGAGACTCGACAATAAATAATCCACATCATCAAATCATCCACCTTTCTGAGGCCCGATGATATTCTTTAGTATCACGACCACGAATTATCCATACGGCTAACTGACTAAAGATAATCATGTTTTCATCAGCGGTCCACGATCATGCCATAAAATAATTCATCTTTGCTTTTCTGACGAAGAGAATCCATAGCCATAATCATACCAAAAAGCGTCCATCGATGCACTTTATGGGCGATGAGGATTCTTTCCACATCATTTGTAACATTACGGTCATAATCATACCAAGTCCATCTATACCAACTACATGCCACTCGAAAGGACTTTCAACATAATATAAACATGAGGATGATGACAATGATATAAAATTCAATAAAACAAGTTCAAAATTAATTTATCCATGAACCGATAATGTCAAATCGTTAACATGATCTTTGCTTTGTGGAGTAAAATTCAAGAATGCTCGGAAGAATATTTCCATGAAAAGATACTAGATGAAGCGCAAATATCGAGGATATTCCACTAATTTCATGGAGTATAGAAATCAAAACTTTAACCCATTTGAGTATAATAACGAATAGAATAATAAAAGAAATCACCGTGCATGGGTACTTGCGCCAGACAGTTACTCAGCAGTTAATAAATATGAGAATCGAATTCGGTGAAATTCGCCTCTCAGGATGTTCAACGAGAATAATAAAAAGCGGAACGAAATGCGGCATAAGCGTCTGAGACGGATATTCAACAGAATAATAATAAAAGATGGAACCCGGTAAAGGCGTGGCCTTACGAGATAGAGATATTCAATAGAATAATAATAAAAGCGGAACCCGGTCGGCGTAAGCGTATATGACAAGGATGTTCCAGCAGAATAATAAAGATGGAATATTAGAAGAATGTCACCAAGTATAGGGTAGTCGCGTATCTTTTGGTTATTCAGTGAGAATAATAAAAATGGAATATGAAGTTCTCTTCATGAATATAAAAGAAATAATACCCACTTACGAGTCACTGACAAATAATATTTCCTACCTTAGAAAGAAGAGTATTGGATATAAAAGTAGTGAAGTAGCATAACACTTTTCTTCTTTCTCTCTATAGTTTCTCTCTAGAGTTTGATTGAATTCGTGAAATAATGAAGGAATGAGCTTATTTATAGAAAAATGAAGCGCATAGTAACTAACTTCGTGAGCGGTCGAGTTAATTTACTTTAATCTAACGGTCCATATTTAAATCAAAATCTTTTAAATAAAATATAATATATTCTATTTATAATCTAATAAAGCGGATAACTTTATAAAAGATTTTACTATCTGAAACCTTATCACGAGCCTTTATACAAACCTGATGCATAATAAAATATAATATATTCTAATTATTATCTAATAAAACAAATAACTTTATAAAAGTATTTTGTTTTATATAAAAAAGATTTTACTATCTGAAAAACACTATGCAAACACTATGTAACACTATGCGTAATAAAATATAATATATTCTATTTATAGAATAACTTTATAAAAGTATTATATTTTATATAAAAGATTTTACTATGAAAAATACTATGAAGACACTATGCATAATAGAATATAATATATTCTATTTATAGAATAACTTTATAAAAGTATTACATTTTATTACATTAATAATACCAATAAAACAAAATTGGTGACTTATCACATAAACATCGATAATCAATCACAAATATGCTACTATGCAACCTGCGTATTCTTTGTACTTTTACTCTTGGTAGTTCAACATTATTATGAGTAAAACTTCCATTTGTTATTTTTTAATAAAATATTTTTGTCGTTTTCTCATTCAAACCAATAATTTACGTTCTTGAGGTCCTGATGATTTATTGTGTCGTTGCGAATATTCCTGATAAAACAAATATTCCCAGAGCCAATCGAATATAATATGACAACTTGCATACTTTTGCAAAATTTATAAATACTATCCAACAATAACATTATATCAAATCACACCATAATATTCAAAAAAATATTTGAGAAAATAAAATCTTTATTCATAAAATCTAGGGTCTCACAATCTCCCTCCTTATGAAATTTAAGCCCTCGAAATTCATATATGCGATACTGAGTATCTTAGAAGGGTGAGGATCCTTGACTTCATTTGATTCTAATTCTTGAGGTATAACCTTTGAGTGTTGAATCGATCCTTCTTATCGAGATTTTAACACGTATCTCCTCATCGTTAAATCTTACGCTATATTATTAGGTTCTAAATTAATAATGGGGTTGGGGTGCGTCCACATATTTACGTAACATCGATCGTTAAAATGTTATGAACCATAACATACTTGTTGGTAAAATGAGTCTATAGGCCGCGGTTCCTACTTCGTCGAGGATTTCAAATCGGCCGATTAAATCGAGGGTTGAGATTTTCTCTCTTACGTCGATTCTTGCTTCTAGAATAACGTCCTCTTAAACCATTCTCTTCACATTTATCGACTCTGAGTGTGTAGCTTGGCGACTTTAACTGTCGATTAAAATCGATTCTACTAAATATATTCGTTATCTTCCGTGGTCCCTAGAGTCTTTAACTCTATCTTCATCATTTGTAAGTTATCTGAAATGGGTTTTTGTGTTAACAACATCGCACTCATAAGCATACGATCTTTACTCTTTCGTAGCGTCAATTACAGCGTTCGCTCTTCCGCGATGATATTGAATGGTATGATCGTAATCTTGATAGCTGAGACCCAGCGTCTTTGGGCGCATGTTACATTCATTTTAGTTGAAGAAATATTTGAGGTTTTAGAAATGGGTTTTGTCTTTGGGGTCGATACAAAATTCGATTTCACGCTCTGAGAGGGTAGGCTAAGAAGTCTTGAAAGAATCGTCGGAAATTTATTAACAATGAAATATCATTCAATGTGACCCTCATCCAAGACTTGGATAGTCGTCATATTGATACCTATCAACTTGCCGCCGTCATTTCGGCGTAAGCCTCTGAAGAAAATCGCCTTTGGTGCGTTCCACTCGAGGAAGTCGACAACGAAAGGACCGGGGCTCTTTACTTATGGCTTGATATGACGATGATTGACTTTAGTGGTTTGGTTGCTTGAATTCTCATAACGGGTTGGTTAAGAATATGAGCGCTAACAACCTTACGAAAGCATGATGAGTAGTTAACAATCGATTCCTAAAATCGCCTCAAAAGCAAGTATTTTCAAAGAAAAGAGATCGGACACGTAATGTGAAAGTGTTGATTTGAACAAGATTTAAAAATAGTGGAGAAGCGAAGGTTTCTCCCAGCGAGATATATCAAAGTCTAACTTCTCGGGAGTTAACTTCAAACATTGAACACAACTAGGTAAAATAAAGAGTAAGTAGAGGCTGGTATCTAATAAGGTATAAACTTATGTGAGTTTATCATTAACTTAAGTAATAACCCGTTCGGGTTCCTCGATAAGCGCTCTCCACTTAAACTCTGGATTTGACTTTGCTATAGGGTACATTTCCACCCTTAAGTGCTTCGTCCCATTCCTTATCCATGATTTGAATCATTATTCTCGATCCATGCTCGAATTGGGGTTGGCCAGCTATATACGGGGTAATTCGAATTCGATGTTGGATCTCAGTGCTTTCAAAAAGAAAATCCATTTCATCTATTTTGGCTTTATTGGATGGACGTCTTTTCTACAATATCTACCGTTATGCGGCTTTTACCCATACATCATCTATTCTCCTTCATTCATTTGTTTTACCTTTCCTTGAACTTTGATCATAGCATTCTCGATTCGACTCTAATATCTTATATTACGCGAAAAGTGCTTACATTCAAGCATCGCTTTTGTCGAGTAACACAATTTTGAATGGTTGCATCTCTTTACTCCTGATATTGCTAGTTCTTGACTCTTCTTAACTCATGAATACGATTTTGTAATGCTAAATTTTGATCATAAAATTCTTCAATAAATTCTCCTCGAGTTCCTCTTCTTCCTCACTCTCAATTGCTACCTACTGCCAACTAGCTCGGGTGCAACTATTAGTTCTTCACGCTTTGCGTAGATATCTCTAATTTCTTCTTCGTCGACATCACATTAACTTTGGTTAGTGATTAAAGGTGTCTCAGCGGTCTCGTGTGCTTCATTGCTTATCTCGATATTTTGGATGCCATTTGCAAATCTTGCCACAAAACAAAGGTTAATTAACATATAAAAACATTATCCATATACTACAATGAGCCAATTAAATATCAAATAAACTTAGGTAGGTCATACTAGCGAAAGAATTCCATGTCTCTCCCCTCTAGTTCTTGTCTCACATCTCGGCCGGGGATCATATCCTAAGCTTTGATACCATTGTGGCGCCCCCAAAATTAGGTATACATCGGCCATGTTGGTGCTTGGATACATGGTATAGAATTCAAATACAACTTAATAATACAAGCGTATCGTATACAATCTGAAAAAAACAAAAGCTATGCGTTTGAATACAAATATTGCCTACTAGAAGTATACAAACTCAAAAGAGTCCTCATTACAATTATTATCACATTATTTCCGCGAGAATAGTAGGACTACTAATTCACCATCTAGGACCATCACTCTGTTCCCAAGATGAGTCCCATTCGTTCTCATTTCTGAAGAGAACAGTGAAAGAAAGGGTGAGCTCAACTAGCCCAGTAATAAATATTATGACTAAGATAATGAAGAATAATTTATCGTTAGCCTTCAACAGTGTTAAACTGATAAATATAATAACTATAAAGTTTAACTGCAGCGGAACAAGCAATCCATTAGAAGAGTTGATGAGTGAGTTTTATACTTATAATTGAGTGCATTTGAGCTTAATTTTTTGGTTGATTTTAAGAGTTTGTGTCTACTCATTGCATGTTTCGTTGTTTTGTAGGAATTGGGACAAAAGTTACTTGGATCGACGTTTGAGGTGGCTAGATCATGCGGTTTCGACTTGCCATTTACATATTGTGATCACTTGAGCCAATTTGAGTATTGCTCGGGACCTTATTTTGAAAACTTTAAAGAATGAAAGTTGTAGATCTATATCTCCTCTTTCGGATCATCTTGAATCATCGAAATCGGAGTTGGACGAAGGCGTTATGGCCATTTTCCCAAAGAAAGTTGGGCGGAAAATTTCTAAACTTGGGGCGGCAGGCGTCAAACCAATCCTATTACGGCCGAGAAGCCTTTGGAAGGAAGAATCCATGGAAGCCTTTGGGGAAAAGTTTTGTCGAGCTTGGGCCAGCGTTTTGGGGCGAATTTTGACACCTTTTGACTCCAAATTGGATTGGGTTTGTTCTAAGCTAAAAATTGGACTTGTAACCTATAAATACATGATGTAAGGCATAAAATAAAGGGAGATTACATAGATTAGATTAGAGATACACTCCATTAGATTACAACATTAACCATAGTTCTTATTAGTTTTGGAGATTGAAGCGACTTGGAGACCATTGAAGATTGAAAGCGAGAGGCGAAAGAGGAGTCTCAAGACTCGACAATAGATTCTATTCTCTTCTTTTCTCTTACTTTTATCTTTTAATGTCTATTCAATTGTGGATTCTTGGTTTTAATTCATTAGTTATGTACTAATTCCTTTTATTAAGATTTCGATTGAACCTTTTATATACATAAATTAGTTATTTGATTTATTCAATTCTTTATGTTAAAGTGAATTGTTTATCTTGTCTTGAGCTTATTGATTAATTATCGACCCGATAATTACCTTGTTACTCTAGAAGGAATTGAAAGAGGAATTCTAGGGTTAGAATGGGCATGATATCATGTGACAGATTATTTGCAGTGAATAATTAGGTTTGTGAATTGAATGAAAATATATGTTAAATGCATGAAACACATAAGGAATTGGGATTGGAAAGAGTTTAATTCAATGGTTTTGGATAGGAATATAACAAGATTAATCTGGGTTAAATATAAGGCAATTGATCACTTGGAAAAGGACTTTTGGCATTTTAGAATTCTTGTTAACAATTTAGTAGGCATAATAATTAGGATAATTGAATAATTGATTTATAGTTCATAATTGGGGATATTGAAGTCTTAATCTTTATTTATTTGAATTCATTTATAAAGCAATTTGGTTTAATTAGTTAATTTAGTTTTCTTAATTAAAAAAATCACACTTTACAATTGTTTAGATAAAATTGATTTGGTTAAGAGTTAGTACTTGGTAATTTTTATTAAATAATTCCTCATGGGAACGATACTCTACTTTCACTTTATTACTTGTTGACCATGTATACTTGCACGTATTCATTGATTGCGAAATCGAACAACAAGTTTTTTGCATCGTTGCCAGGGAATTAATTTAATAATTATTTACCAATATTAATTTCAATCAAATTAGTCTTAATTTAAACATTTTTATTTTTAATTCTCTTCCTATATTTCTTTCTTTTTGGTATTACCATGGATGACTTTGCGTATCGATGGCCATACATTTCATGGCTCGACCACGGGAAATAAGGTTGATGGACTTAATACATCTTACATTGAGCGATACAAATTGAAGGCAACCGAAGGCGTTGGAGAGTTAATCTGATGCATGAGTCAAGGATGGCAAGAATGACTTCGATCGAGGAAGCGGAGATTAAGCGGACTCGAGAAACTTTACGCATTATCGGCCTGATTGAGACACTTTTGAGGATGTTTGAAGATTTTGAAGCTCAACCGTGAAGTGTGGCGGTTACTGATTATTGTCTTTGGAAATCATATGAGTCGTTAATCGCCATCGGTTTCGATAGAGTACGGTATGGTGGTGATTACCCCAACAATTATGTCTACCCCAACAATTATCATCGAGTTGGGGGTATCACCGGATTTTCATGGAGTAACAATCAAGCTCAAGCACCTGAGCGACCAAACACATCCGAATTTCAAAATCGGACTCAACAACAACGAGAGAGAAATCAAGTTGGGAAGAAGCCTTGGAAAAATTCATTAGAGCTTTAACAAAAGAGCGAGGAACAAGACGAAAAAAATGAATCAAGTAGAGATGAATTTGCAAAGCGAGTGCATCGATAAAGAATTTGGAAAATCAATTGGGACGAGATAGCACGTCGTTGAACAACCATCCTCAATACACTTGGCTCTATGACATGGATGGCGAGGCCCGATGATGAGCAGAACCAAATCACGCAGCCGGATGTGCCAAATGATATAGATGTTGAAAAGAGGAAAAGACTTGGGGACCAAGAAAAAGGAGATTAGCGAAGATTTAAATATAAGATTCAATGAAGATGACCCGATTTCATTAGTATCCCATGTGCCTCCTCCACTGAAGTTCAAGAATCCAAGGCGGTTTGCAAAACCATGCCCAATTGGCGATCATGTCGTAAGCAAAGCTCTTTGTGATATAAGAGCTAGTACAAGCTGTGGGGTCATGGTGGGTTGAAAAGGAGAAGATAGAGGAAGAGCCCATTGTGTTTGACAAGCTTCTATGCCCCAATCTAATCATAGACATAATGGAGAAAACACCCTGGTTGTTGGGCGTTCTTAATAGGGATCTATCTACAAAGAGCATTCTAGATGACTTTAATTCAAGGGTCTTTGCTAATAGGAACCTCCCAAAGAGACATTATTACTAATGGATGGAGGTTCCTCAAATTTCGTAGTGGAATTGGATAGAGAATTGAAGAAGTCGGTATTTGAGACAATAAAACAAAGCGCTTATTAGGCGTGACCCAAGTTTAATTTTTATTTTAGTTTTTATTAGGTTTTATATTAGTAGTTTTGAATTTGCATTTATTTAGGATTTAATAAAATTGTGTCTATCATGGTTTCTGAGTTATTGAAGTCGAATTCAAGTGCGGTGCCCAATTTGTTCCATGTCTTGCTTTATTCTCAAACTTAAGCGGAAAAGGAGGAAGATTGCTATATTTTTTAGGAAGTCCTCTGCTTTAATTTTTTCTATTTTAGTCATTGAGGACAATGTCTAGTTTAAGTTTGGGGGCATTTTAGTGTCGTATTGCATATAGTTAGTTATTTGCATAGTAGTTCATTTTTTTTGTGTTAGCATTGTGTTTTTTTAGGTTGCATATAATACATGGTAGTTAATTGCATATTCATACATAGGTTATATTAGTATGTGTTCATGTAGTATAATTGCATATTTTTTTTGCATGAATCTGTGCGATTAGTTGGTGTGGTCTTAGCTCGGCCTCTGATAAGATTGGTATTAATTGTTAACTTGAACAGTGTTGATAATTGATGATGAGTTCTAATTTTAAACATGAAGAAAATCTAAGCTTTATGCGAAACTTATATAGCAGGATAGCACTTAAAAGTTTAAGCTTGTTTTAATTGACTTGGTTGAGGGTTTCATAATTTGTTTACGAGGAAAAATCTTGGTTAAAATTTAAGAAAATTAGTGAACTGGCGGTAAAGGTTGAAATGACGTAAAAGCTTGAGTTTGGGGAAATCTATGGGATATATATATACAAAATGAAAATGAAAAAAAAAAGAAGAGAAAATGGAAAAAAAAAAGAAATGATGAAAAGAAAAAAGAAATAGAAAATCTAGAAAAAGAAAAAAAAATGAATAAAACACGAGAAAGAACAAAATTTCCCTCGTGGTTGAAAAAAAAAGTATAAATAAATCTTGTATTTACCCTTAGACTTAGTAATTGCTTAGTTTTAAGCGGGTTGTCATGTTCACAAAAGTAATTGAATTGGGCTGAAATTTTCCTTCTAAGAAGTTTGTTATGTGATTATCTTGAAGCTGCGGTTAGTTAGAATGGTTAACAAGCACACACACACACAACATGGGTGATGACAGGTTTGGATTGACTAATTGGTTAAAGTTATGGACTTTGACTTGATTGGATATATTGCTTGAGTATCATTAGTATCTTTGAGGCCTGTTGTTTATATATATCATCGATTTATTCTTGGATTCATAGGTATATTAGGAAGTAGATCATGCATATGCATTCATGTAGTTGAGTTAGTTTGTTTGTTTTTAGTTCTTTTGTGTTTTTGCTTGAGGACAAGCAAAGGTTTAAGTTTGGGGGTATTTGATGAGTGAGTTTTATACTTATAATTGAGTGCATTTGAGCTTAATTTTTTGTTGATTTTAAGTATTTGTGTCTATTCATGCATGTTTTACGTTGTTTTGTAGGAATTGGGACAAAAGTTACTTGGATCGACGTTTGGGGTGACTAGATGCGCGTTTTCGGCTTGCCATTAACACAGCAGTCACTTCAGAGCCAATTTGAGTATTGCTCGTGACCTTATTTCGAAAACCTTAAAGAATGAAAGTTGTAGATCTACGTCTCCTCTTTCCGGATCATCTTGAATCATCGAAATCGGAGTTCAGACGAAGGCGTTATGGCCATTTTCCCAAAGGAAGTCAGAAGCGAAAATTTCTAAACTTGGGGCCGGCAGAGGCATCAAACCAATCCTATTACGGAGGCCAAGAACGCTTTGGAAGGAAGAATCCCACCGGCTTGAAGTAACTTTGAGGGAAAAAGTTTTGTCCCGAGCTTGGGCCAGCGTTTTGGGTGAATTTTGACACCTTTTGACTCAAATTGGATTGGGTTTGTTCTAAGCTAAAAATTGGACTTGTAACCTATAAATACATGATGTAAGGCATAAAATAAAGGGAGATTACATAAATTAGATTAGAGATACACTCCATTAGATTACAACATTAACCCTAGTTCTTATTAGTTTTGGAGATTGAAGCGACTTGGAGACCATTGAAGATTCAAAGCGAAGGGCGAAGAGTCTGAAAGACTCTTGACAATAGATTCTATTCTCTTCTTTTCTCTTACTTTTATCTTTTAATGTCTATTCAATTGTGGATTCTTGGTTTTAATTCATTAGTTATGAACTAATTTCTTTTATTAAGATTTCAATTGAACCTTTTATGTCTATAAATTAGTTATTTAATTTATTCAATTCTTTATGTTAAAGTGAATTGTTTATCTTGTCTTGAGCTTATTGATTAATTATCGATCGATAATTACCTTGTTACTCTAGAAGGAATTGAAGAGGAATTCTAGGGTTAGGCGGGTATGATATCATGTGACTTAGTTATTTGCCACGATGAATAATTAGGTTTGTGAATTGAATGAAAATATTTGTTACATAGCATGTAACACACATAAGAAATTGGGATTGGAAGAGTTTAATTCAATGGTTTTGCATAGGAATATAGCAAGATTAATCTGGGTTGAATATAAGGCAATTGATCACTTGGAAAAGGACTTTTGACATTTGAGAATTCCTGTTAACAATTCAGTAGGCATAATAATTGGGATAATTGGATAATTGATTTATAGTTTATAATTGGGGATATTAAAGTCTTAATCTTTATTTATTTGAATTCATTTATAAAGAAATTCGGTTTAATTAGTTAATTTAGTTTTCATAATTAGAAAAATAACACTTTGCAATTGTTTAGATAAAATTGATTTGGTTAAGAGTTAGTACTTGTTAATTTTTATTAAATAATTCCTCGTGGGAACGATACTCTACTTTCACTTTATTACTTGTTGACCATGTATACTTGCACGTATTCATTGATTGCGAAATCGACCAACAAAAGTCAAGTAGAGAATAAAATCTACTATCTTTTATGATTTAAAAGGTTTTTCATCACTTTTATTCTTTGAGACTCGACAATAAATAATCCATCATCAAATCATCCCTGAACTACAGGCCAAGGATATTCTTTAGTATCACGACCATGAATTATCCATGCACTATGGCTAAATATAATCATATTTTCATCAACGGTCCTGATTATTCCATAAAACAATTCATCTTTGCACTTCTGACCAAGAGAATCCATAGCCATAATCATACCAAAAAGCGTCCATCGATGCACTACGGACGATGAGAACTTTTCCACATCATTTGTAACATTACGGTCATGATTATCTAGAATAATCACTGGTCGTAATCATACCAAATCCATATATGCACTACATACCACATATGACTTTCAACATAATATAAACATGAGGATGATGACAATGATATAAGAATTGATAAAACAAGTTCAAAATTAATTTATCCATGAACCCGATAACGTCAAATTGTTAACATGATCTTGCTTTGTGGAGTAAAATTCAAGAATGCTCGGAAGAATATTTTCATGAAAGATACGAGGATGAAAGCGCAAATATCAAGGATATTCCATTAATTTCATGGAGTATAGAAGTTAAAACTTTAACCTTATTTGGTATAATAACGAATAGAATAATAAAAGAAATCACCGTGCATGCGGTACTTAGCATAGGCGAGTTATTCAGCAGATTAATAAATAGCGGAACCGAGGTTAGGCGAAATTCTCCGCAAGCGAGGATGTTCAATGAGAATAATAAAGAGGAACCGAGTGCAGGCGTAAGCGCTTGCGAACGAGGATATTCAAGCAGAATAATAATAAAAGATGGAACCCGGTGCAGGCGTAGCTTTACGAATGAGGATATTCAACAGAATAATAATAAAGCCGGAACCGGTCCAGGTGTAAATGCCACGAGACGAGGATGTTCGACATAATAATAAAAAGGCGGAATATTAGAAGAATGTCACCAAGTATAGGGTAGTCGGCGTATCTTTGGTTATTCAATGAGAATAATAAAGAATGGAATAACGAAGTTCTCTTCATGAATCTACAAAAAAAATACCCCCTTACGGTACAACGAATAATATTTCCTAACTTAGAAAGAAAATCTTGGATATAAAAGTAGTGAAATAGCGAGAACACTTTTCTTCTTTCTCTCTATAGTTTTCTCTCTAGAGTTTGATTGAATTAAGTGAAATAATGAAGGAATGAACTTCTATTTATAGAAAATGGGTACGCATAGTAACTAACTCACGAGCAGTCCAGTTGATTTACTTTAATCGGCGGTCCATATTTAAATCAAAATCTTTTAAATAAAATATAATATATTCTATTTATAATCTAATAAAAGCGAATAACTTTATAAAAAGTTTTACTATTCAAACCTTTATCGAGGCACTATGCAAACACTATGCGTAATAAAATATAATATATTCTAATTATTGTCTAATAAAACAAATAACTTTATAAAAGTATTTTGTTTTATATAAAAAAGATTTTACTATCTGAAAACCTTATACAAACACTATCACGAGACACTATACCACGATAAAATATAATATATACTATTTATAGAATAACTTTATAAAAGTATACACTTTTTATATAAAAGATTTTACTATACAAAACATTATGCGAGACACTATGCGTAATAGAATATAATATATTCTATTTATAGAATAACTTTATAAAAGTAATACATTTTATTACATTAATAATACCGATAAAACAAATCAGTGACTTATCACATAAGCATCGATAATCAATATTGTGTCTTTCTACTATGCAACAACACGTATTCTTGTACCTTTACTACTTAAGGTAGTTCAACATTATTAATGGTAAAACTTAGTAGATTATTTTTAATAAAATATTTTTGTTGTTTTCATTATTAAAATGATAATTAGTTCTTGAGGTCCCGATAGATTATACAGATTGCGAATATTTCACGATAATATTCCCCGATCAATCGAATATAATATGACAACTTGCATACTTTGCAAAATTTATAAATACTACCCAAAACTATAACATTATATCAAATCCACACCATAATATTCAAAAAAATATTTCAAGAAAATAAAATCTTTATTCATAAAATCTGGGGTCTCACAACAGTTTTGAAATTTTTTGAAATAGCGACTTAAGTCCTCTTCTTTGGAGTCGCCACCTATCGACGTCGGGATTTTTAGTTGTCCCACCCGTTACTTGTTCTTTGGTGTTCTCATGTTGGGTGAGATTTCTTTGAAAAAAACAAGTGAAAAGGTCAAGACATGTATAATATCAACGATGGAATTTATTAAGAGTTGCGGTTTGTTTTTAAATGGTTGTACCAACACATGAGCCAGAAAAGGTTTGCACATTGACCCGGTGATGTGACAACTGCTAAGCGAATTCGGTGAAGCAAGATTCATTAGGGTCAGGGGACTTGATTATCGCGGAGGAATGTGTTAGGCACCCCAGAACATCAGTGTTACCACGGTGACCGCCACTTTTCGAAACTATTATCTAAATATGTGCGTGTTGGTTAATGTGCTATTTATTTGAATTTATATGAAAATTCAATTTCTAGCAAGACATGGCATTGGCGTTTTTATAAAGAGGTTTTCAAACCCTTATGCTCAATAGTAATTGAGACCTTTTACACTTCCATTTTATTAAGTGTTGACGACGATTGCTTTTATTTTGAGATCTGAAGCATCTATAAGAAAATAATGTACAAAATCATCTTGACTTCCTCGATAATTATGAAAACCATATATAGGAAATTGAGACATAAAGTAGATAAATTTACATGCTTCTAAACAAATGAAAAATGTCCATCACGGGAATCTAATCTAGATCGATTAAATTTGAATGCTGTGATCACATGATTCCTAGGCTCACATGATCTTTTGCAATTTGTATGAAAGTAGTAAGCATGTATATATATATATATATATATATATATATATATATATATATATATATATATATATATCTGAACATGATCGACCACCACGAAGCACCTCCATGGGGATCAAAAAATGTTATTAAAATTTGTAAAAGCCATCAATATACGGAGAAACTCTGGCGAACGAAAGCGTAAATAAAGGCGTAAAAGCGATCGGCCCATACAAGTAAACTCGAGGCGGAGACGAAGCGTAAAAGCTATAAAAGCGATCAACCACCACAGTAAACTCGGTGGGATGATATATATATATATATATATATATACAAATGAAATAAAACCACGAATAGAAATAAAGGCGAACACCTACAACCACGACTCTCAGCGTGAAGAAGGGTGTGTGCAAGATGAAGAAATACTTTAAAAGTGTGTGAGAAGGCTTACGGTGAGCTGCCAAAGAAGACTTCTATTTCTTTAAAGGGATGAACACTTTCGGCTCCTAGAATCACAAAATTAGTTATATGTGAGCTCTGAGTGTTTAAAATGAGAAAGCACTCAATATATTATAAGTGCGAACAAATTGGACGAGGGCTTCCTCGCCTTTTGTTTCTTTTCAAATGGCCACCCCAAGCCCTCTATTTATAGAGGGGGGAGCCGCATGTGTACCTACGGCTAGGCCGTAGATGTACCTGCGCCTACCCATGTTGCCCCGGGCTTCACGGGTCGCGTCGTCTCATGACACGTGCGTCATACCTTTGTAATGTCGCTCGAACATTGAGAATTATAATCGAGCATCGTGAGGTATGTAAGACCTATTTCGGATCGCCGTTGTCGAAGATTATAAAATGGTATGGGATTAGAGGTTTATGCGAAGTCGGGGAAGATGGGGCAGTGCCCTCACGGTCTTCAAGCTTCAAATTCTATCTATTACCCTACATAATAGTCACTCGGGATTCGTTTTCCTTGATTCTTGTGGGACATTATTGTGTAGATATGTATGTATGAGATGTTGAGACAACATGATATGGCGTCAAGGTGGTGAGATAGCGACTTTTCCCTCAAGGGGTTATCTCGGTTTGAGGCGTCATGAGCGTTGCTTTCGGGGTTATCATTTGAGATTGGACTACTACAAGTGTTGAAAGTCCTCGAGTGTCATCTACGTGGTGTGCCCGACCTTCCGGTGTTATCTACGGGCCTTATCTTTGAGTCCTCGGTGTGAGTGAGGGTTGTTGGCGATTGCATGTAATTAAAACAAGCATTTCGGGGTTGCTCATGGGCTTGCATTCCTTAGGAGTTATCACCAAGGTTGGTGGCTCTTACTCGGTGTTGGGGCCGGGCCCGGATACCTTGGGGTTATCTCAAAGATTAATCGGTCTTCTGGTGGAATTTCGGTATTGGGCGCATGCCTCGGGGTTATCTCAGGGGTTGGGGCTGATACTCCGGTGTGTGTGTTAGGGGTTGAAATGAACCACGGTAGTATCTGAATTTGGATGTGGTGTCTTCCATGGTTATCTACGAAGAGCGAATCTACCCTCTATGATGTCGGTGTGGGTAATGCGAGAAAATTTTGAGTGTCTACATGCACCACAGGCCAAAGATATTTATGGGTAATCATTCATCTTTGCCTTATATGCCAAAAATATTGAGTTATATCATCATTTTAGGGTGAGGATGATGAAAAATATTTTTAAAAGCGAATCTAGTGAGATTAAAGGACAAAAGATTGGGGATTAGTACTTTGATTTATCAAGTTCAAAAATACTCCATAATAATCAATTGTGGAGCAAAATTCAAGAATGAAGATCAAAACATATATCTGATCAAAGATAGTAACCATAATAGGCGACTTGGACAAAGAAAAGAAAATTTAATTTTTTGTGAATAAGTGTATAGTATCGTGAATAGTGATGTATCGTGAATAATAACCCCAACACAAAAAGGTAACAATTTCATAAGAAAATCATACTGCCGTGAATAGTACTTCGTGAATAATTGTAGGTATATGTAAATGCGTATGCGTATCATGAATAGTAACCTCGACATGAAAAGGTAAAAAATGTCATAATAAAATTCATACCAATATTTCGGTATAATGATATTGAAAGAAATAATATCATTTATAAAGAAAATAACATCCCTTACCTCAAAAGAATAATACTTCTGGCTGAAATATCGGATATAATGTTTAAGGAAACTTGCACTGAATAGCAACACTCAAGATATCTAAATACTCACAAAAATACGCTCAATATTATAGAGAGAGAAAACTTCAGATTCTGGTGTAATTTTCAATTCTAACTAAGCACCCTATTTATAGGAAACTGGTAGCACACCACTTCTGACAATTTTGCATACAGAGGTTTATTTGCAGCACACCACATTTGAAACCACACTTTGAAATTTCTCGACAGCAACAAGGACAGAGAGTGGGGCCCACCCATTCTAGAAAATCTCCACCAAAATATTTTAAATTTAAACAATATTGAAACTTCAATAATTCATAATAAATAGCCATTTTCATAAAAATACGAACTTTATGTCCATTTCATAGAATATTTAATTCTCTACAACCTTGTAGAATTTTTTTTTCCAAATTCCAAACAGAAAATGACCGAAATCCACATACGGATGATTGTTAATACCTCGAATTCAGGCAAAATCTTGATAAAACACCTTATCATTAATTCCTTCATTTATATCCACATAAAATAAATATTTCCTTATCATATAAATTAATAATTAATTATTCACAAATAATATTACAGAATCACAATAATGACAACTAGATCGTTCCTAGGAAAGAGGGGGCTTTCCGATAAGGATTTCTTATTACTAGCAGGTAATTAGGTGACCACACCCCTTTCCTAGATAGAATTTCCTTAGACATTGCCAATAATGCTATCTAATAATATTATTCAAATAATATGAATTATTAATCTGATAATTGGAAATACTGTGCAGTGACAATTATTGAAACAACAATAATATAAAATTTCAACGTAGCAATTATTGAATCAATAAAATAAAATATTGAGCGAGTAATTCTTTGTAACAATTATTGAAGTAGTGCCTTCTTACGTAGAATCGATAATCCAAAATAATTTAAATCTCAGTGTGCTTTATTATGCGACCACGCGTATTACTATATTTTAACCATCGGATAATCCAACAGTGTTAACGGTAGCAACTATGCCGTTATTTATAAAAAAAACTCTACTTGTCATTTTCTTCATCCGACAGTTTTCCGTTATGGGGCCCATAAATGGTTGCACCATTATACAAATATTCCCCGACAACAAGAATATTCCATGACCAAACGAATATTCCCCGACAACAATGAATATTTTATAACCACTTGCTTATTTTACAAAATTTGTACATTTCACTCATAAGCAAAGCATTATATCAAATTAACACTTTATTATTTTGAATAATAAATAGAAAATTCAATTTTATTTATAAAAAGTTGGGGTCTTACACACCTTATACAATGGTTCATCTGACTTAGCTATCACATGAGTCCTCAATTAAAATCTTACACATCCTTACTTAATCTGAATTTTTCTTAAATTCTTATTTCATCCTCTATAACTCTTTTGAGTTTTCTTCTCGTACTACTTCATAGTACCATTCTTTATAACATTTAGCTATAAACTTCCATCGTTAGACAGAATATCTGTTATTTCACGATTTACTACGATCACGTGGTGATCTAACTTCATAATCGTTTTACGATATGATTTTCTTACTTTATAATCGCTTTATTCCTACAATCTCCTTACTTCTTTTAGATTATAGCCTTAGGTACTTCCACCTAAAGTATATAACCTATCAACTTTGATACCAACTTGTGATGCCCCCAAATTGGTCTATCCATGAGCTTGGAGCTTTTGGTGTATCATGAGTGCTTACTATTCATTCCATACATCATTATATCATGAAATATAACAACATATTTCCTCGATTCCAGATTTTATTACCTTAAAATCTTCATTCATTCTAATAATGATAATTACATTATTATTTACTTCTTTACATGTCTTGGTTCATCGCCAAGCGAATCTGTCTGACTTATTTTAAGCAAGGGTGAGTATTTAATTGCTCGACAAGTTCTAGTAGTTGAATAACAACAATCTCGAATCATATATTCTTTTAAAACTTCAATAGCAAGAACAAAAGTTTGAAGCAACTCAAATAATAGGAATAAATTATGATTCCTATCATTTTAAAACATTGGTCACATTCACTTTGATATAACATCATTTCTTATATTCTTTTCTTTATATCTTTGTCAGCTAAATTCATTAGCATAGGCGTAACATTAACGATTCATGGATAAATAGAACTCTTTCATATTTGAACAACTTGATGCGAGCAGTTCATCTCGATAAACACGTAAATGTTAAAAAATTTGGCACATAGCCCTCGTACATCATAAACACCTTGCTGAAGCGTCACACATTTTTACATAGGTAAAAATTCCTCAAGTTAAACATCGAGAAAGTTTAAGAAACTAGCATTCATTTAAATATGAATGAAGTTAGGAAACTTGCCTTAAGCCTTTGCATACAACTATAATTTCACGATGTACGGCTCTTGAAAATCCCTATATATAACATAAGGAATCATATATACCAATTAGTCATATAATTGACTTACGCATTGGTTTAAACTTAACTTTACTTCTTATGGTTCGGCGTTACTAATACTTAAGTCCACGCTTGACCAAATTTTTTTGTTGTCTTTTCGGCGTAATGACATATGGAGATGTCTTAAGTCTTATCATCATCTTTTGTGATAAATTTACATTAACTTTCCTTCTTCATAGCTTAACTTATCAAGAAGCATTACAAGCCCTTAATGTTCATTCATGATTATCATTCTTTATGGCTTTTGACAAATAAATGTCATACCTCAGGATTATTGTGACGCCCTAAATCCGTGTAATCATCGATTCAGAGAACTTGGTGCTCACGATACAATATACACCATCATCTAACTAAGTAAACCTTAACAATAAGGAATAATAATATTAACTATTATATAATTATTCAAAATAAAATCCCAAGTCTTTACAACCTTAAAACATACTGGAACTTGGTCTTAGCATTTATCGCTACAATACACATATGCAGAAATAATTATTTTATTACATAACCATTAGCCTTCTCATCCTTAACTGAAAGGTTTAAACAAGAATGAGCACAAATTGCCCAGCAAGTATACGGAATAAATGGGAAATATTCATCAGGATAAAGGCATTTGAATTACTAGATCTCAACAGTTGAAAGATTATCAAGTGTTAAAGAAGAACATCAAGAATAAAATTTAAGAATTTTCAATATCATCTTAATGGGTGTAGGTATAGCGATCTCTGCAAATGCATGAGATCGACCCATTGTACCCCTACGTTGTGCACATGTATTAAGTTTAAAATCGTAAGCATAAATGGGACTATTGCGACATCTATTTTTCCGTTCATTCGGGTTGTTCATCTTAATGTCAATGAGACCTCACTAAAGGCAACTTGGATTAGTAAACATTCAATAGCTTCAAAAGATGTGTTTTAAATCATTTTTCATCAATAATAACTAAGCGGAACCAAAGGCTAGGAACATACATAAAGCAGTTCTATGATGGCATGAAACTTAAAAAGCATAATAGTTAGAATAATAAGCCCGAATAACCATTGAAAAGCTTGCAAGATAATTGGGTTGTATGACTTTTTCAGCGAAGAAACTTACTGCGAATAAATAACTAACACAAGTCAATACTTACCCTTCTTTGCAATAATATTAGTAAAGTTTAATAAATACCCAAAAGAAATTAGGGTTAGGAAACTTGCACGATAAGCACCTTTCTGATTAGCAGCTAGCGATTAACCTTCACATAACCTAATCACATGTGTCTCGTTAATCACCATTCATACACAATCTAGTTTGAAGTAAAAAGGGTCTCCTATTGGATATGCTATAAACATCATAATAGAATATATTTAGAAAATATATACCACCCATTTTAGATATCATAGGCAACCCAAAGCGAGAACTTAAAAATGCCCGAACATAGCAGTTTTACATTTTTTCTCGACTTTACCATACCTCGCTAAAAGCAGTCATAACTAATTTGTTTTAAAATATTTTTGAGCGATTCTTACATACCTTGAAGCTAACTTCACGGGGTTACAACTTTCGTTCATGGACCATCTTCAAATTCCAAGCACAAAATTCTAGAAAAACCGTGCAAGAGGCGCTCCGAATTTGTTGGACAGATTTGGCCTTAACTACTTTGAAAAGTCATAACTCCTTGCTCAGAAGTCGAGAATTAGTCCGTTCAAAGTCTATGGAAAGCTTATTCAGTGTACTATAATAACCCAAAAGCCCAAAACTTTCTAGAAACTGTAGCTAGCCCCGAATTTGTCCTTAGGGTCAGCGGTTCACAATTTTTCGGTTTCTAACATGTTTATTTCACGACCTTACGATTTTCATATCTCCTCAATATAGCTTGATCAAGAATGAAATTTGGACATGTTATACCTCATGCTACATACTATTCTACAAAATTATTACATGCAACAAATGGATTATCTAAGACATGATTTGAGTGACCAAAAATCACGAAAAATCATGCAAACTAGTTTAACTTGACTTTTGAGAAAATCATGATTTTGATTCTAGCATGCATGGGTTTGATTCCTATTATCTAGACCACTTCTAATAACATATATATATATATATATATATATATATATACATGTTACAATAATTCATTTCTATAACTTTTCATGTTTTGATCAAATTAACAACTAAAAGGCATAATATCAAACACTTAGCATGCAAGGCATAACTCTTTGGATTTTTAAAGCATACATGACATGATTTGTCCAGAACTTATGTTCTTATTACACCATAACAATCAGACCACAATTACACAACATCACATACTCCAAAACAAATCATTTATAAAGGTCTCTGTCGTATTCTCTCATAGTTTTGGAAGAACATAGAGAATGGGTTCATAGCTTACCTCTTTGGTGAATTCCTCTTGATTTAATCTATTGAGACTCACTCCTTGCTTGCTTAGACTCTCAAAATCTCCGGAAAACACCCTGACATCTATTACTCTCGATTTCTCTTTCTTTTTGTATCTTGGTGGGATTTTTGCAAAGTGAAACATTTTTTTTTTTGTTGGGTGTATATATATATAACTTGATAAAGCTGCTCTCTCGGCCCCTTCACCCTCCCATCATCGAGTTACATGCATAATTATCCCACTTGAATATAGTTATAGGGGTGGGGGGGAAGTTAGGAACATGAAAAGGTTTGCTTATTATGTATGGTTTAATAAGAAGTTATCACCTTTCTTCCTCTTTATTGCTATATCTGAATATACTCTCCCTCCTTGTCCCATATTATGTGTCCACAAGAACTCCGACAAGCCCGAACTTCATGTAAATAAAAACATTATTTTAATCGTTTAATCGATTAACAAGTCATTTTGACCATTTTGCCCTCAAGTAGTCAAGCGATATGCGATACTTATATTGATTCCTACTAAAGTCGGCGTCCGGACGTCATGGAACTCTCGTTTAGCCAAACACAACTTCAAAATTCGTAGTTGACAATTAAATTAGCTCAAAAGTGTGATTGGGCTAAATTTGAGATAATATTATATCTAATAAAGTTCCGAAAGAAGAGATTTGAGTGTATGTGATATTTTCGTCATGAAACTTCCGAGTCCATATATCTATAAATAAGAGCATTATAAAAGAGAATGGTGGATATAAAAAAAAAAATATTATGAGGCATGTCTCATTTTAGTGACACATTTAAAAATATTATGAGACATGTCTAGGTTTAAGTGATACATTTTAAATTGGTTATAGTCTATCACCTGCCTAATTTCGACATTTACCGGACTCGAATCTGCAGAATAGCGTCTCTAAATTCTACTCAAACCCAAACTCATATTTGTAAGTCATCCCACGAAATTAATTAGAATTAATTCCATCCTTAACCAATTTAAATAATTGGCCTAGTAACAACCATTAATATGCATCTTATCACATAACATATAATAAAATAAATAATTCATCTAAAAATAATTGTCACATAAAAATTTCACATAAGTTTGTTTATTGAAATTATTTAATTACATGGAAAAATCTAGGATATTACAATTATTCTTTATCGTCTAAGTCGACATTCTTTAGTATGTCAAGATGGATCATTTAATGCCAATACTATGTGTTTATAGCATTGAACATTTTACATTACTTCATTTGATATCTTACAATGATATCAGGTTCATTTAACTAGGAATATTTTTCAAGTTATTATCATTAAATTGGTTTCTTAACTTATACATTTTTCATTAATCTTCATTACTTCACGTTTGAACCATACGGTTGTGTATGCTCAATATATTTATCTTTTAGGTGTACATGAACATCTATAAATCGGTTTACGCATTTTAACTTTTACATTCTTTTTACATTCTTTATCAGTTCTAGATTGAACATTCCTTAACCCCATTTACCGATTCGTTACAACTTTATAACATTAAAATGTCATAAGTTATCATCTTTTTTCAGCGTTCAAGTCATTACATTTCATGTAATCTTCAAACCCCTTGGTTTTGAATAAAGATGAATTTTCTATAAATATTATTTTTGAATATTATGGAGTGAAATTGATATAATGTTATAGTTGTGGGTAATATTTATAAATTTTGCAAAATGCATGAAGTTGTTATATAATATTCGATTGGTGGGGAATATTCGTTTTAACGAGGGAATATTAAATACAACGACACAATCATTGGTGGACCCCTAGCGGAATTATTGTCGGATTGAGAAAGCGACAAAAATACTTTATGAAAATAACGGCGGAAGTTTTACAGATTAGCTTGTTGAAACACGGTGTTAAAAAAATGCGATGTCTGGCGTGGTTGCATAGTAGTAGCACGGTATTAATTATTGATGCTTACGTGATAAGTCACTTTCGGTTTTGTTGGTATTATTAATGTAATAATCTGAGAAAATCTTTTATATAAAAGCAGAATACTTTTATAAAGTTATTCTATAAATAGAATATATTATATTCTATTATGCATAGTGTTGCATAGTGTATGCATAGTGTTTTGCATAGTAAAATCTTTTTTATATAAAGCAGAATACTTTTATAAAGTTATACATTTTATTAGACAATAATTAGAATATATTATATTTTATTATGCATAGTGTTTTGCATAGTGCTGCATAGTGTTTGCATAGTAAAATCTTTTATAAAGTTATTAGTTTTATTAGATTATAAATAGAATATATTATATTTTATTTAAAAGATTTTGCTTTAAATATGGATAGTCAGATTAAAGTAAATCAATACTGGATAGTTCATGAGTTAATTCTTATCTTGATCCATTTTTTATAAATAGAAGCTCATTCCTTCATTATTTTCTTACGAATTCACTTTGAAACTCTAGAGATAAACTATAGAGAGAAAGAAGAAAAATACTACTTACTTCACTACTTATATATCGAGTACTCTTCTTCTTAAGGTAGGGAATATTATTTGTTGTACTCGTAAGGGGTGTTATTCTTTTGTATTCATGAAGAGAACTTATGTTATTCCATTCTTTATTATTACATTGGAATAACTTTTGTATCTGTGAGCTACCTATACTTGGTGACATTCTTTTATTATAAAAGTCTTTTATTATTACATTGGAATATCACATACATGCATGCGTTTTCTGTGGGACTGATTAAATCTTTATTATTACATTGGAATATCACACATACATGCGTTTCTGGGACTGGTTAAAATCTTTATTATTATTACATTGGAATATCACATGCATGCGTTTCTGTGGGACTGATTAAAATCCTTATTAGTATTACATTGGAATAACACATACATGTGAAATACGCATGCATGGTGATTTACATTGTTATTCCATTCTTTATTATTACATTGGAACATCACATCGGGTGCAAATTTACACATTTGGTTAGATTATTTAGTAATACATTGGAATAACTTTGTACATCATCTGAAATACCGCATGCATGGTGATTTCTTTTGTTATTCCATTCTTTATTATACTCGGTTGGTTAAAGTTTTGACTTCTATACTCCATGAAATTAGTGGAATATCCTTGATATTTGCGCTTCATCGATATCTTTTCATGGAAATATTCTTACGAGCATTCTTGAATTTTTTACTCTACAAAGCGGTATCATGTTGACAATTTGGGCGTTATTGGTTCTTGGATAAATTAATTCTTGAACTTGTTTTATTGAATTCTTATATCATTGTCATCATCCTCATATTTATATTTTTTTGAAAGTCATACGTGGCTTTTGTAGTGCATAGATGGACTTGGTATGATTATGACCGAGGATTATTGGTGTAATCATGGTAGTAATGTTACAAATGATGTGGTAAAAAGTCCTCATTGGCGTAGTGCATTGATGGGCGAGTTGTTGGCATGATCATGACCATTAATGAATACACAAATATTCTTGGCCGTAGTGCATGGATAATTGTGGTCGTGATACTAAAGAATATCCTTGGTAGTAGTGCGGGGGTGATTCGATGATGTGGATTATTTATTAAAAGTGAGTCTCAGTGATAAAAGTGATGAAAAAACCTTTTAAATCATAGAAGATAGTAGATTTTATTCTCTCTTGACTCTTTTAATGGATTGCTTGTTTTCAGCTATCTGATTAAACTTGATGTTTGTTATATTTTATCGGTTTAACAACTTTGTTTAAGGCTAATGATAATTTATTACGCATTATCTTAGTCATAATATTTCTTCTTTGGGCTAGTTGAGCTCACCCTTTCTTTCCTTTGTTCTCTTGAGGAAATGAGAAGCGTGGTATTTGGGGACGAGTCGGGGAGCGGGTGATGGTGGGATGATAGTATTAGCTAGTAGTCCTCACTATTACATTAAATAGTGTGACAATAAATGTAATGAGGACTTATTTTGAGAGTGGATATTATCTAGAAGGCAATATTTGTATTTAAACTCTGACTCTCTTGTTGTATAATTAAGATTGTATTTATATTATTTGTACCATGTATTTGGCGACTCGAGAATAGGTGATGTATACCTATTTTGGGGGCGTCACGGTTAGTATCAAAGCTTAGGGATATGATCCTGGCTAAGATGTGAGACTAGAACTAGGAGGGAGAGGCGGGGAATTCCTTACGCTAGTATGACCTACCTAAGTTTATTTGGTATTTAATTGGTCGGTGAAAGTATAGGGATAATATGTTATATGTTAATTAACCTTTGTTTTGTGGCGATGTCTGAAAATGACATCAAGAGAATGTTGAGAATAGCAATGGAGCACAAGAGGCCGTTGAGTCTCCACATATCAATAATCGAGGAGAATGTGCATCGAGGAAGGCGACAATCCTCATAAAAACAACAACCTTGACCAAATGATGAATGATGGATGTTTCGGAGGCTTTATGCAATTCATACGACATCGGTGAGAGGCGGCTCTGTCCAAAATGTAGGTGTGAAAAACTTGGAAACTCTCGGACGGTCAGCTAAGCAGATTCAAGGAGGCTGGGACCACGGAGTTTATTGGAGAGCCAAAACCACTTAAAAGGCGGAAGCATGGATAAAGCGAATCACCAAGATATTTGATGTCTTGGGATGCTCAGGAGGCAAAAAGGTTCCCCGCCACCGCCGTATTGCGTGAAGAAGCGATTCTTGGTGGGAATCGTAAAAGCGTACTGACTGCCTTGCCTCAAGATGTCTTGGGAGAAGTTCAAGAGCTATTCAACGACAAGTACTTTCGAAAGTATTTCGTCACATGAAAGAAGTGGAGTTTATCAAATTGGAACAAAACAATATGGTAGTGTATGCATGATCTGAGGCTAAATTTGCGGAGTTATCGGTTTGCATCCCATTTGGTCGATAATGAGGGAGCGAATGGCGAATGTTTTTAAGAGGTTAAAAAGCAGGAATCGTCGATATCTTATTTCTCATAAAGTGTGTTTGTACTCGGATGTTGTAAATAGGGCTCGATTATTGGGTAGCGATAGCGAGTCAGCGCTTGACGAAAAGCGGTGCGTGCGGCATGAAAATACCGGTGGTATCGATCGTGAAGCGGTGACAACAAGCGTGGAGGAATCAACATGCGAAATGGTAACCACCGGTGGTAATCATGGCGAGAGCGGTAAAATGGACATTTCAAGAAAAGGAGATTCAATGATGATGGAAAGGCGTCGGCACCGACAGCCGTGGTTAAGGAAGGAGAAGCGACCACTATCGTATGCTTCAAATGCGGAGGGGGAGGACATATCGGTCAAGCTGCTATGCGATGCCATCAAAGCGTGTTATAATTGTGGAAGAAGAAGGTCACCTAGCCCGATTTTGTCGTTCACAGAAGACAAGTTAAAGCTAGGATGGAGGCACCAAAAGTAGTCCGAGAAAAAGTCAAAGGCCGGTGGTCTGAGGAGGCATTTGTTGTGACCTCCCGAAAGCAAGGAACGAATGAGGTCATCACGGGTAAGCTTATCATAAACTCTAGTGAAGTCATACCTTATTTGATACGGTTCTACCCATTCTTTTATTTCTCTACTTGCGCTCAGCGATTAAATTTGACTCAGGAGAAATTAGACTTTGACTTATCTGTTGAAACTCAGTTGGGAGAAACCTTCATTACATCCCTTTGTTTATAAGTCTTGTTTGGTTCAAATCGGTACCCTCACATTACACATCGATCTTATTTCATTGAAAATACTTGCATTTGATGTGATTCTAAGGGATTGATTGGTTAACTACTCATCATGCAAAAATTGATTATTTTCGTAAGGTTGTTAGCTTTCATATTCCTAACCAACCTATTATGCGAATTCAAGCAACCAAACCATTAAAATCAATCTTTGTCATCTCAAGCCATAAAGCTATTCGTTTATTGAAAAAGCGGATGTCAAGCTTTCTTAGCTCATATCGCGGATCTAAACAAAAATAAATCGGTTTTGAATGATATTTCTATTGTTAATGAATTTCTGGCGTATTCACGAAGAACTTCTGGCCTACCCCAGGCGTGAAATTGAATTTTGTATCGACCTTGAACCCGTACAAAACCCATTTTCAAAGCCCCATATCGAATGGCTCTATTGAACTTGAGGAGTTAAAGACCAGCTTGCGAGGAATTGTTAGACATTGGTTTTATTCGTCTAGTACTTCTCCTTGGGGTGCTCACATTACTATTCGTCGTGAAGAAGAAAGATGGGAGTATCGACTTTGTATTGATTATCGGGAGTTGAATCATGTCACCATCAAAAATAGGTACCCATTGCCGCGTATTGATGACTGTTTGACCCGGTTGCAAGGAGCAAATTCTTTTCAAAGATTGATCTTCGTTAGGATATCACCGATTGAAGATTAGAGCAGATGACATTCAAAAGGCGGCTTTCGAGAACTCGATGCGGGCATTATGAATTCTAGTCATGTCCTTTGGATTGACTAATGCTCTCTTTGCCTTCATGGATATGATGAGCCAGAGTATTGAGGAATATTTGGATCACTTTGTGGTCGTCTTTATTGATGACATCCTTATTTATTTCAAAAGCGAAGTGAAGATCATGAGCAACACTTGAAAGGTGATACTCCAAAAGCCGTGAATATAAGCTTTATGCAAGTTGAAGAAATCACGAGTTACGGCGAGGAAGTAGCATTCCTTGGGCGCGTGGTATCAAGTCATGGAATATCATTGACCCGACAAAGATTGAAGCTATTCAAAAGTGGGAGCAACCTAAATCGATAATAGAAAAATCGTAGCTTTCTCGGCTTAATTTGGTTATTATCGGAGATTCGTAGAAGGTTTTCTCGAATCGCTACTCCACTAACTTTCGGTGACTCGGAAAGATACAAAGTTCGGTTGGAGGCGAGGAATGTGAGAAGAGTTTTCAAGAACTCGAGAGGAGACTCATTTACACACATTACGACAATACCATACGGTTCGGGAGGATTTGTCATCTCTGGTGATGCTTGGCAAAAGGTTAGGATGTGTTCTCATGCAACATGGGAAAGTCATAGCCTATGCCTCACGACAACTCAAAGAATATGAGAGGAATTATCCTACTCATGATCTAGAGTTGGCATTTGTTGTCTTCGCACTAAAGATTTGGAGGCATTACTTGTATGGGGAGAAAGTGGAGATCTTTCACGGATCATAAAAGCCTCAAATATTTCTTCACTCAAAAGGAACTCAACATGCGACAACGGCGTTGGCTTGAGCTATTGAAAGATTATGATCATACCATCGATACCATCTGGAAAAGCGAGCGTGGTGGTGGCGCATTGAGTAGAAGATCATATCTTGAGTCTGAGTGCGATATTGTCAATACAAAGCCCATTTTGTGTGACTTGCAAAGGATGGAAATAGAGTTAAAGACTCGAGGGACCCATGTGATGATGGCGAATATCTGAGTAGAGCAGAGCTTTAATTGATAAAGTTAAAAAGGCTGCTCAAATTTACGGACACGGAGGTGATCGTATGAGGAAGAAAGTGCAAGAAGGTGCTTTATCTTAGGAAGCAAGAATCGATGAAGAAGGAATACTTGAGTCGACTCCGGACTTTGTGTTCTAACGACCACGATTTAAAGTATAAAATCATGATGGGCGCACAACACACCGTTTGCAATCCATCTGGGAGTACCAAAATGTATCATGATCTTGAGTCATACATTTTGGTGGAGCAATATGAAAGAGAGAGATAGTATTTGTTTATCTCAAGGTGTCTAACGTGTCAGCGAGTCAAAGGTAGACATCAAGTACCAAAAGGTCCATTGCAACCACTTGAAATTCTAGAATGGAAGTGGGAGCACATTACCATGGATTTAGATTCTTGGTCTTCCCAAAGGTTTCTCAAGGTATAGATGCGATTTGGGTCATTGTTGATAGATTGACCAAAGTCTGCTCATTTCTTACCAATCTGAGAAACTTATACACTTGAGCGTCTTGCTTTCGTATGTACATAAGCGAGTTGTAAGATTGCATGGTATGCCGGTATCCATAGTTTACGATCGAGACCCAAGATTCACTTCACGATTTTGGGTTAGTTTGCAAAAAGCTATGAGCGCGATTCTGATTTAGCTCGGCATATCATCCTCGAGACGGACGAGACGATCGGAGAGGACTATTCAAACTCTTGAAGATCTATTAAGACTACTGTGTCCTTGACTTTGAGGAAGTTGGGACAAGTTCTTACCATTGGTGGAGTTTTCTACAACAACGGTTATCAAGCAAGTATTGGCATGGCTCCATTTGAGCGTTGTATGGAAGAAAGTGTCGTTCTCGGTATCTTTGGGATGAGGTGGGTGAAAGCAAGCGTTGTTGGGGACGGAGTTGAGTGCGTATGACTACGGAAAAGATTCAAGCGATCAAACAGCGTATAAAAACCTCACAAGATCGACAAAAGAGTTATCTTGATCTTCATCGAAAGGGCGTGGAATTTGATATAGGAGATCATGTGTTGTTACGTGTTGCTCCATGGAAAGGAGTTCTGAGATTTGGAAAGAGAGGAAAGCTCGATCCTCGATTCATGGCCCATTTTAATCCTCGATCGAGTAGGAGCTGTGGCTATAGACTACGCTTTACTGCTGTGAAGTATGTCTCGTGTTCATAGCGTTTTTCACATATCCATATTACGTAAATATGTGGAAGACCGAACCACATTATTGAGTTAGAAGCCAGGATGAAATAGCGGAAGATTTGGCGTATGAAGAGGTTCTGTTCAAATCTTGGATAAGAAGGAACATATTCTACGCTCGAGGTTATACCTCAAGTCGAAGTTTTGTGGAGAAACCACGATGTTGAGGAAATGACTTGGGAGTTAGAATCGAAATGAAATCAAGGTATCCTTACCTCTTGATATACCAGTCGTACCCTAATTTTGAGGTGAAATTTCATAAGAAGGGAGATTGTAAAACCCTGACTTTTTGAATAAAGATGAATTTTCTATAAATATTATTTTTGAATATTATGGAGTGAAATTGATATAATGTTATAGTTGTGGGTAATATTTATAAATTTTGCAAAATCATGAAGTTGTTTATATAATATTGATTGGTGGGGAATATTCGTTTTAACGAGGGAATATTACGTACAATGACACAATCATTAGTGGACCCCCTAGCGGAATTATTGTCGGATTGAAAGCGACAAAAATACTTTTTATGAAAATAACGGCGGAAGTTTTTCAGATTAGCTTTGTTGAAACACCGGTGTTAAAAAAATGCGATGTCTGGCGTGGTTGCATAGTAGCTACGGTATTAATTATTGATGCTTACGTGATAAGTCACTTTCGGTTTTGTTGGTATTATTAATGTAATAATCTGAGAAAATCTTTTATATAAAAGCAGAATACTTTTATAAAGTTATTCTATAAATAGAATATATTATATTCTATTATGCATAGTGTTGCATAATATTATATAGTAGTGTTTTGCATAGTAAAATTTTTTTATATAAAGCAGAATACTTTTATAAAGTTATACATTTTATTAGACAATAATTAGATATATATTATATTTTATTGCGTAGTAGTGCATAGTACTGCATAGTGTTTGCGTATAGTAAAATCTTTTATAAAGTTATTCGTTTTATTAGATTATAAATAGAATATATTATATTTTATTTAAAGATTTTTGCTTTAAATATGAATATAGTCAGATTAAAGTAAATCAATACGGGATAGTTCATGAGTTAATTCTTATCTGATCCATTTTTCTATAAATAGAAGCTCATTCCTTCATTATTTTCTTACGAATTCCTTGAAACTCTAGAGAGATAAACTATAGAGAGAAAGAAGAAAAGTATACGCTACTTCACTACTTATATATCGAGTACTCTTCTTCTTAAGGTAGGGAATATTATTTGTTGTACTCGTTTATTATTCTTTTGTATTCATGAAGAGAACTTATGTTATTCCATTCTTTATTATTACATTGGAATAACTTTTGTATCTGTGAGCTACCTATACTTGGTGACATTCTTACTTTATTATTCCAGTCTTTTATTATTACATTTGGAATATCACATGCATGCGTTTTCTGTGGGACTGATTAAAATCTTTATTATTACATTGGAATATGGAATATGCATGCATTTTTCTGTGGGACTGATTAAATCTTTATTTATTATTACATTGGAATATATCATATGTATGTGTTTTTTTGCGGACTGATTAAATCTTATTATTATTACATTTGGAATAATTACATTGGTTGCATGGTGATTTACATTGGAATTCTTTATTGTTGGAACATCACATCGATTTAATTACTTTGGAATTATTTAGTAATACATTGGAATAATCATGTCATCAATCCGCATGCATGGTGATTTCTTTTGTTATTCCATTCTTTATATATACTCGGTTGGTTAAAGTTTTGACTTACATACTCCATGAAATTAGTGGAATATCCTTGATATTTGCGCTTCATCGATATCTTTTCATGGAAATATTCTTACGAGCATTCTTGAATTTTACTCTCTAAAGCGAGTATCATGTTGACAATTTGGGCGTTATTGGTTCTTGGATAAATTAATTCTTGAACTTGTTTTATTGAATTCTTATATCATTGTCATCATCCTCATGTTTTATATTTTTTGAAAGTCATATGTGGCTTTTGTGGTGCATAGATGGACTTGGTATGATTATGACCGAGGATTATTGATTGTAATCATGGTAGTAATGTTACAAATGATGTGGTAAAAGTCCTCATTGGCCGTAGTGCATTGATGGGCCGATTGTTGGCATGATCATGACCATTAATGAATACAAATATTCTTGGCCCGTAGTGCATGGATAATTGTGGTCGTGATACTAAAGAATATCCTTGGTAGTAGTAGTGCGGGGTGATTCGATGATGTGGATTATTTATTAAAATTTGAGTCTCGGTGATAAAAGTGATGAAAAACCTTTTAAATCATAGAAGATAGTAGATTTTATTCTCTACTTGACTCTTTTAATGGATTGCTTGTTTCATTCTGATTAAACTTGATGTTTGTTATATTGTATCGGTTTAACTTTGTTTAAGGCTAATGATAATTTATTACGCATTATCTTAGTCATAATATTTCTTCTTTGGGCTAGTTGAGCTCACCCTTTCTTTTCTTTATTTCTCTTGAAATGAGAAGCGTATTTGGGGACGAGTCGGGGAGCGGAGTGATGGTCCAGGATGATAGTATTAGCTAGTAGTCCTCACTTTATTACATTAAATAGTGTGACAATAAATGTAATGAGGACTTATTACGAGAGTGGATATTGTCAGAAAGGCGGTATTTGTATTAAAACTCACGACTCTCTTGTTGTATATTAAGATTGTATTTATATTATGTACCATGTATTTGGCGACTCGAATAGGTGATGTATACCTATTTTATAAAAGCGATCAAATTACTAACAAAAGTAATCAACTTCGATCTTATTTAAGCGAATGAATTTTAAATTATATAATTAAACAACTATTAAATTCCACTAGTTAAATTAAGATTATGGAATTTAAAATCCACAACTTCACTTATTAGCTTCATTTAAGTTAACACTACTTCTCATCAATTATTCTTTATCACGAATTGTTAATCGAGAACACTAAAAGCGAGATAAAACCATCTCTCGATGCATAATACCCATACTCACTTAAATCCACGGATGATAGAATTAAGCAAGACACCCTAATTAACTAATCCACTATATCTCTATGAATTACAATTAAAAAGGATTTCTGAGCCTGGAGTTCTACATAAGATTACATATAGGCGTAAAGGCATATCTACATCTAAACACAAATAATGAATTCCATCTATTTAGAAATCACAAACACATGCCATCATGATAAAGATCTAAACCTATACTTCATCTCTAGGGTTCATATAGATTATCACGATAATTAATGGCCAAACAATTAAGCAATTAAGTCGAATCCTGATAGACAATCCTCACGATAGAACATAATAATTGATAGCAAGCATATTAAAATAAACTACCTGATAAGATCCATTGTAATCTCAAATAAAAGAAATTAGTTCATTTGAATTAAAACTAAGAATCCACACTTGAATACACATTAAAAACTAACAATAAGAGTAGAGTAAAGAATAAATCATTGTTGACCGTAAATCTCCATCTTCTCAAAAGCTTCTCCTCTTGATCTTGATGGTCTCAGAGTTGCTTCAATCTCCAAAACTAATAAGAACTAGGGTTTTCTCTAATCTACTCTAATCTAATCTAATGGAATCTTCCAAAACCGGTCTCCCGATCAAGTTAAAATCAAGTATTTATAGTTACAATGGACACCTGTGAAGTTAGCAACTTACAATCCTATTCTAACTCAAATTGGACAACATAACACCAAATTAACTCTACCCCCCCATCGAGCAGGCGCGCCCATTTGCTCTAGGCCAATTTAGTGGCATACTGCGCTCTTGTAGTAGAGAATCTGGTGGCACGGCGCTGGCGCATGTATTTTTCTTCTCGACAACCTTAGGTAAAAGCGGTGTAACATTTGATCCGCTAGGAATTCTGAGGGGCATACCACTATCAAATCGAAGATATCGACAAAATCTACAACTTTAATTCTTTGAAATTAACCATGATTGAGTTGGATCCACGATCGAAATTGGGCTTGAAGTAGATGTTATATAAATTGCAAGCGGAACAACTTTGAGCTTTGATCTTTGTTGATAAAAGGCCATAACTCTCGCATCGAACTCAAATTGGGGATGATTCAAGATATTCTGAGAAAGATAAGAAGTTGATCTACAATAAAATCTAAGTTCGAGCCAAGAATATGCATCCAGCGTGGTGTTAAAAGCCCTTGATCTTCCACTTACCGCACTTTTAACATATTTTAGTCAAAAGATGATTGAATTGTTTTCCTTGCTTCATCATGCCAATGTGGGTGTCATAGCCTACAAAATAACATAAAATGTATGAAATGAACATAAAATGCATAAAAAGTAACTATAAACATATGTTTAAGCAACAAATTCAAGAAATAGATGCGAGATAAGTAGGTATAAAACTCTTGGGTAATTTCTAACTTACATGATGCATAGTATCGTGGTCAACAAGTAATAAAAGTGTAAGTAGAATATACTCGTTTCCACAGTAATTGTTTAATAAAATTACCAAATCTTAACGTAATCAACTCAATCTTATTTAAGCGAATGAATTTCAAATTATATAATTAAAGCTACTTTATTAAATTCCACTAGTTAAATTAAGATTCTGGAGATTTAAAATCACAAATTCACTTATTAGCTTCATTTAAGTTAACACACTTCTCATCGATTATTCTTTATCTGAATTGTTAATCAAGAACACTAAAAGCGAGATAAACCACCTCTCGTCGTAATGCTCATACTCACTTAAATCCACGAATGATAGAATTAAGCGAAGACATCATAATTAACTAATCCTATATCTCTATGTGAATTACAATTAAAAAGGATTTTAAGCTGGGTTCTACATATAAGATTACATATGGTAAAGGCATATCTCTATCCTAAACATAAATAATAATTCCATACATTTAGAAATCACAAACACATTATAAATCATGATCAAATCTAAACTATACTTCATCTCTAGGAGTTCGTATAGATTATCACGATAATTAATGGCGAAACAATTAAACAATTAAGTCCAAATCACAATAGACAATCCTCACGATAGAAACATAATAATTGATAGCGAGCGTATTAAAATAAACTACCTGATAAGATCCATTGTAATCTCGAACAAAAATTAGTTCATTGAATTAAAACTGAGAATCCACATGAATACACATTAAAAGACAAAAATAAGAGTAGAGTAAAAGAATAAATGCATTGTCGGCAAATCTCCATCTTCCCTCAGACCTCCTCCTCTTGATCTTGATGGTCTCCAGAGTTGCTTGATCTCCAAAACTAATAAGAACTAGGGTTTTGCTCTAATCTACTCTAATCTAATCTAATGGGACCTCCAAAAGTAGCCTCCCATCATCAAGTTAAAATCAAGTATTTATAGTTCTAATGGACACCTTACAAAATTAGAAGCAACTTACATTCCTATTCTAACTTTCAGGAATTGGACAACATAACACCCCAAATTAACTCTCTACACGGCCATGGTGGCATGGCAGTGTATTATCTAGGACAATTTGAATGGCGCCAGTACTCTTTATGTGAGAGAATCGATGGCGGCACCCGCGTCATTGCAGCGCCTCGCCGTAGTTATGTTTTTCTACTGGCGTCCTTTGGTAAAATATGCATAACTTTTGATCCCGCTAGGCGTTGCAGGCGTGCCACCTATCAAATCAAAGATATCGATGAGATCTACAACTATCATTTTGATAATTGACAAATTACGGTTGGATAAAAATCGAAATTGGGCTTGAAGTAGATCTTTATATATATTGCAAGCGGAGAATGACTTTGAGATTTGATCTTTGTTGATAAAAAGGACATAACTCTCGCATCAAGAAGCTGTAACAATCCAAGATTTTATTTGTAATTTAAAATATTTATTAAATTAAATAAATATTTTATTAATGAAGTTGTTGTTTTGTAATTTAAAATATTTCTTAAATTAAATGAATATGTGATTTTTGTTTGTAAATATTTATAAATTATATTTATTAGATAATATTCTAAATTAATTTAATTTATAGTTATTATGTTGTAAGATAACATGAGATGTTATATTGTTGTTGTGGTATGATAAATTAAAGATGGTATATTAAATTATTAAATAAAATTATAATAAAGTTATAAATTTGTGATGTTTGTTTAAATTGAATTATTTATTTAAAATATAGTATGTATAATTAATTTATTTGATTAATGTTGGATATGAAATCCGGATAAATAATATATAATTATAAATTATAAACTAAGTTATGTATTAAAAAAACAAATTAAGTAGTTTAATTTAGTTTTTTTGCCAAACAAAACTTAATATATTAATTCTTTTAAAATTTAAAGGGTTTTTGCGAAACAAGCCTTATAGCTTTTAGGATTTCTAGTTTTTGAAATTAAATAAAATAAATAATATAAACAAAGCAAATAAAATATTAAATATAATATATTTATATTATATCGTTAATTAATATATTTGCCATTAGACTTAAATCGGCATATTAAGAATATCGGTTTATTTCTACGATGGCTATCGGTTGATTTTTTGGCTTAACTCTTGTTTATCAGCATTCTTGTTTACAAAGCTTGAGTATTGAGAGAGGATTAGGAGGAAACACGAGAATTTCCTTAATAGCGATTCAGTTAGTTTTAACAAGGATTGCAAGCAAATTCAAAGGTATTGTTTTTACTGACATTAGATGTATATATATATATATATATATATATATATATATATATATATATATATATATATATATATATGAGGCTACGACAAACTTTTATATAATCTGTCGATTTCAAATTTGTTGAATTGTTGTTGTCTGATGGGATTACTTGTGATTATGTGAGTATATGATGATTGGAGGTTGTGTTTAAGCAGAAATTCATACTAATTCAGATTAATAGTAGAAACATTTTGTAAATTATATATGTATGTTTTCATGTGTAGCTATATAAGCATCAATTCTAATAGCTAATTTGTATGGGAAGGTATAAATTGAAGCTTGTATATATTAATTCATTGAGATACTGAACATAACGTAATTTGAATGAGATGATTTAATCATGTATTGAATTAGTGATGATGATTTTTAGGATGAATGTCGAAAATTTAGTTTTTATGCAAAACATGAAAAGTGAGAAATTAAAATAGTTTTTGTAGCGCCCCAAATCAGGTATATTCAACTTACAAATGAGATGGTGCTCACGATACTACATTTCATCACAATCATTCCATTAAAATAACAACAAAATGAGTGTAATTATTATCTTTGTATTACATTTGTAATAAATCATTTCCCGAGTTCATAACCAAATACATTCATTGTTCTTCATAAGTATATTACATACAAACATACTAGTACATTACGGGGACGATTAATTTTCCATCTTAGCCTTGCCTTTATCTCTCTTAGAACTTTCGATTCGTTAAACTTTCAAGCTAAGCATATAGTTCGAAGCAAGAATGAGCATAACTCATTCGGCAAGTCTTAACAACGAATCATATAAATATCACTAAACAAATACATGCTTTATTTCTATATGAACAATTATCTCTGAAGCATTATGAAACATTTGACTAATACTTCTCGTACGGCAATTCGGAGCATAAATAATAGCTTAGGAATGATGAATCGGTCGATAGACCGTGAACATACTCTTTTTTAGTTGTCATACTTGAAAAGGATATCAGACACTAAGGTCATCCATCGTCTTTACTTACGAGCACTTCTAGGTGACAAACTATTGTACTTTCTATGTTGATCCGAAACTCTTTACATTAAGCGTATTTATATTCGGCATTTGGCAAACTAGCGTGCCCATCAGATAATCGATAACAATACTTTTGTTTTGTTCATTGACAAACTTACCTTCTCATCCGTACCAAATACTTGGCATATGATAATGCGTTAACAATTCTATATCAAGCGGACTTGTAAACCAAATCGATCGACTCTCGATACTTGTCTACAGCGAGAATAAAGCGAGCGGCCGACCACTTTCTTTATTACCATTTCATGCATTGTATAACATGCATCGAAAAAAACTTGACTAACTGAAAAGGTCAGGACAAGCGTCAAGAAAAACTTGCCTTGAAAGCGTCGCCAATTTATAATTCAAGCTTATTCCGATCTTTAGAGGATCTGCATGATACATTCACATAACACAACATAATTGGTTATCAAATAAAGCTAACTTTATGGTTCTAACCAACTTCTTTCTCTTGACATTTTATTTCCAATTAACCCGTTATTAAAGTCGATTCGACTTTCTATCGCCGTTACGTTTCATTAACGTTTCTTACATCATTAGCGAGGCATTCACCGATTATTATTGGCGAACTAACAAGTTGAGCGTCATTACGTGGTTCAACTTATTAAATCTTTATGTACTTCATTTAATTACTATTGAACCTTACTAGATCTTCTTACTTTAACATCTTATAAGTGAGTTAAAGGTAAGTCTCATATCTTACATTAAATTTACCCGTTTGTCTAACATTAAATCGACATTCAAAATGGAATGAAAACCGACTTAGTCGACACTTTTCTCTTTATCATATTTGCGCGGCATCTCTTACACCTACTGATGGCGTTGCGGTGTCATTCTCGGAGGTTTTGCCGAACTTGCTGCGGCGTAAGTTCATGCACAAACTCTGCAACGGCTATGATGCGAGTTTCAGACCTTTTATTTTTCTGCCCATAAGCTGGCGGCTGTGGTGTGAAAACCACGAGGGTTTGGTCTTCCGACGCGAACACATCGCCTGATTGAGCCCAAAAGCAGGTTTGGTTTCTTAATGAAACTCTCGGCTTCCCTAATTTGTTC